>JAQQAE010023236.1:0-10083 GCA_029823295.1 Pseudamia nigra
TCCATATATAAGGCGCACCGGATTAAAAGGCGCACTGTCATATTTGGACAAAATTGACGGCGTTTAGGTGCGCCTAAAAGTGCGGAAATGACGGTAATGAAAACATTAAGACGTTACCTAATGAAATTTTCCGTGTCCGAAAATATGAAGCTGCATCAGGTCTTACCCTTAAATGAAAACCTGGTCTGAATCAAATAATCTGATGCTGTTTCAAACTCTTCAAGATTTTGTCAAAGCCTTTGTGTAACACGTTTGTGTTTTTCTGCAGCTCATCACACAGCAACATTTAAATGTGCTGACTTCACAATCACATTTGTCATCACCTCAGAAGTGTTATCTCCAATAAGTCCAACATTAAGTCAAGTTCATTTTGAACTGCTTCTGCAGTGCAAGTTCATCAACAAACTTCATTAGTCATGGCCTGATGCACATATTCTTACAGACTACAATTTCTACATATTAGGTAATATCTTAATATCTGATTACTAAAGCAATATAAAAAACTAAATATGTTTTTGGAGCTGAAAAAAGAATTATGTGACTTAATTATAATAAAGTACACTAATACTGGTGATATAACATTATAATCAACAAATATGGAAATCAGTATTTTACATTTTAATCCCTTCAGTGAAGTGAGGACAGACTTTTTTGAAACCTTCATGTCCAGAATTTGGGGGTGAAAAACAAACAAAAAACAGGTAAACTGACACTGCCCTGTTTGGAACCACACCTGGCAGTGTTTTCATCCACTAAAGCTGCAGCCTTGATTGTTTGGTTTGAGTCAATACCGATATTTGAATAAAGTAAGTATTAAACCACCACAGTGATGCCACAAAACAGGCTGCAGAATCATTCTTCTACACAGGTACATGCAGCCAAATTAAATGTACTTCAGCTCCTTCTAGGAAATAACTGTAAAATGTATTTTCTGAAGACAGCAAGCACTCGTAGATAATTTACAGACACTTCATCAGAATCACAAATACTTCCCAGGGGATTAATTTATTAGGATGGCATCCTCAACTCCGAGGTGGGGCTGGTAGGTGAACTGAAGGAGGTCCAGATGTGGCCTAACCCAGTGGCAGGCCATGCATTTCACATCCACGCCTTCAGTAGTTCTTCCATCTGAGTCGATCCACCCCTCAATAACTATTTTACAGCTATAAAAAACATCTTTTTTTGCAGAAATGCAGTATAAAGAACAGTTGCATCGCAGATAGATAACTCGTGTAGCAACAATAAATGCCTTTACTGAATAAACAACCCCGGTCTGAACAAGTCTCCTACTGCAGCTAAAGATGTGACACACATTAAAAAGCACCAATAATAACCTCATGAACTTGCCGTATTATTTACGAAAATAGCAACATTATACTCACCAAAGATTCTGATTATTTGTAGACAAAATCCATCCTCCACTTTTTCCTCAAAAAGAGTTCAATGACAAACCGCTGCTTTAGACCTGTTCCCGTTATGAACCGCAGGACTAGTGTCAGCTGCTGCGTTACTGCCGTCTGTCGTCTCATCCACCATAACTGAGACAAACGGCGAAGGCTGACATGTGATTGGTTAAAGGTTTTAATATGAAAATACATATATATACATGTTGGAGCTGGTCGGGGATGAGTCTTTCCAGGGTCTTCTTGACATGAGATGTCAGTGCCATGGGTCTATGATCCAGGGGGCCACCGGGTTACAGCTCTGTCTGTAACGTCTGCTGGACAGCTTTGGCTCTAAAGTGCAGTTGAGTTTTTTGCACAGTCCAGTTTATTGTCAATGTGTATTCCAAGGTATTTGTAGTCACTCACAGTATCCACATCGACCCCAAGGATGGAAACAGGGGTCACTGGTATTTTGGACCTCCTGAAGTCCACAATCAACTCCTTGGTCTTAGTCACATTAAGCTGCAGATGATTCTGCTCGCACCATGTGACAAAGGAGTCCACAGCAGCCTGTTACTCCATTTCTTCACCTTCATTGACGCATCCAACCACTGCAGAGTCATCAGAAAACTTCTGAAAATGGCAAGTCTCTGTGCAGTAGTTAAAGTCTGTGGCGTAGATGGTGAAGAGGAAGGGGCACAGGATGGTCACTTGTGGTGCCCTGGCTATCATCCCACAGATTTTCAATGATATTCAGGTCTGGGGACTGGGATGAACATTCCAGAACATACTTGTTCCTCTGCATGAATGTCTGAGGAGATTTTGTGCTGTGTTTTGGGTCGCTGTCTTGTTGAAATATCCAGCCCCGGTGTAACTTCAACTTTGTGACTGATTCTTGAACATTATTCTCAAGAATCTGCTGATGTTGAGTTGAATCCATGTGACCCTCAACTTTAACCAGATTCCCAGTACCAGCCCTGGTCACACAGCCCCACGGTATGAAGAAACCTCCACCAAATTTTACTCTGGAAGTGTTTTTCTTGGAATGCTGTGTTCTTTTGCCACCATGCAAATCGCCCCTTGTTACGACCAAATAACTCGATTTTTGTTTCATCAGTCCAAAATGAAGCTGGCTTGTCCCAGTGTACTTTTTGCACACCTCAAGCGGCCCTGTGGTGTGTGTGGTGAAATCAACGTAGCCAGTCAAAAAAAATCAAATATAGTCCTGAATTCTACTGTGGTTTTTTTAAATAATTTGATTTCACCACACATTTAAGTAATTACCGGTCATGACCATTCAAGATTTTTTTCCAACCACATTTTTCCTTTGAAGATGATGGTTCCCCACTATCCTTTTATCACTTGTTGCCAGCTGAAACATAATCACCCATGCAGAAATTATCCAATGGGAGGCTCATTCCTATTTGCTTAGCTAAATCCAGGTGGTGACCTTTTTTTTGGCCATGCAGTGTATGTCAGGCTCAGTTTTCACTAAGACAATGGAAACAAAAAGATTTGTATCTTTTAGTAATTTTCAGTTTTGAATTCTATGCCCTTTAAATAGTGCTTCTTATGCATAATTAAATTATTATAACACTGATGGTGGAAAAAGATGGACATAATAAACAATAATTTTATTGCCAATATTTGCCTCGCAATCAAATTGAGTTATAGCAATGTGGTAGTCTCAATGATGCGCAATACATGAAATGCATTCTACATTTTTAACATACCGGTGCTCTTTATAAAGCCAATCTTCATTTAAATGTGTGTATAATGTAGTGATTCAGGTTGATGAACCATTTAAAGCAAATAAAAGAAACCCCAGCGGTAACATAAAATAAAACAAGAAAATAGAAGTGTTTCATGAAACCTTTCAAAAAGTACAGCGTGATGGAGCGAATGGGCCCTTAGAGCCTTGCACTTCTTGAAAAATGTCAAAGATGATGACCCCATCATGAGTGAAAAGTGTAACAAAAATGGCAGTAAAAGCATTTGAAAGGAGTCTATTCAGGGCAGCCCCGTGGGCGATTTTCCCACACAAGGGCCCCTGGGTGAAACTGCCTCAGCAAATGGTGCATCTCACGTCCATCCAACTGCTCACATGTGAATCTGCAGCCTTGTCATCTGTGTGCTTCGTCACACAGGCAGACACCAAAAAAACAGTTGTCATTGCACTGCAGCATAGTCACAGATGGCCAGTAGAGAAGATGCTCTCAGAAGAACAACAAGAGCTCAGGAAGTGAGTGACTTACCTGAAGATCCTCTCTGGGGCCTGTTCTCCTGTAACGAGGTCATAGCCTTTCTCCAAGTTTGCGTATGGCCAAGGACTACGCAGAAAACACAGAAGAGTACGATTTTACATTACAGTCATTTGCATTTTGACGGTCTTGTTTGGGTGATGACAATTCACAGTAAAACTATTTTTTTAAAAGATAGTTTTACATGTGTGCAAAGTTGCAGTTTGTTGTGAAGTTAATGAAGTTTATACTTTTACTTTTGTGTGAAATGGTTCACTGGGCTGCATTTTTGCCCCATTGAATACAAGTTACTAACACCCAAACAGTCCCTATCACAGCAAATTAGCAGCAAAAGAGGAAATCATTACAGGTCTGCTCATGTTGAGCTGCCAAGGCTCAGCGGCTCTGAGTACGTACGTTGTGGAGAGGCTGTATGTAAAAGATAGACAACCCCTCCATAACATCAGCCATACGTTTCTGAAGAGATGTTTGGAAGCTGAAACGAGGAGCCTCTGGGCATCGCTGTGTTTGTACCACTGCCTCATCCTGACACAGAACTTAGACTTAGATGTGACGTAGATGTGGAGTGAAGCTTTTGACCCAAACACTTTTAATTTGGTGTGAATATTCTTCCGTTTTTCTCTTCTCTCGCCCCGCTGATGCTGACTTGCTGTGTTCTGTCAGTGTCTGCTTCATTTCTTGCTGCACCTCGGTCCAAACTTAAAATACCATGGAATTGATCAGATGAGCTTTAAATGCAATTGACACAATTTTTTCAAACAGAAGGATGGGTCGGGGGGGACCGGACCCACCCCATTCTAGCATGCAATGGCTAACGTTTGTTATATACTTAAAATTGCGAGGTTGGTCAAATTTATCCAAGCACCGTTTCCGAATTTCTAAATTCTAAATTTTGCTAAGTGAAAATAATAACAAAATATTCAATAAATGACAAAAAACTGAACAAATATCACAAAAAGTTAACAAAACAATCCATAAAATTATTAAAAATTAACATGAATAACGGGGAAAAGTCAACACAAAATCTTCAAAAGTGATTAGAAATGAAAAAATAAACAATAAAACAAATAGAATATTCAAGATGAAGAAAAAGGGAACAAAGACGAACAAATAAACCAAGAAGATGACCAGACAGTCAAAGGGTAAAAATAGGAGCAATCCAAAAATCCTCAGTTCACAAAATTAAAACACTGAGTAAAAATATGGATTTTATCGGTTTACCCTCCATCAGATACTTCTCCTACAAAAGAGTTAATGGAAATTTGATTTGATCTGACTGGACTGATCACCCGGTGGTTGACCACATCTGCTGATTGTCAACAGGGGCGTAGCAAGGAAGAGGACATTGATTCCCTCGTCCCGCAAAGGGTATTGAAATTGTGTCTGTTCACACCTATAACTGAAAATCTACTCCACATTGTGACTTGGAAATTTGACACAATGGAATCTCTACTATAGCTCTGCATTCCCTAACTACAGTCCAATTTTACTGTTCTGTATATTGGAGTATTGTACTGCAATTTATTCTGCATGATAATTATTGGAGCATTTGTCTTGAAAGTTGAAGTTGTTAGTCTTTATTAAAGCCCAGTTGAATGACTTAATGACTTTGCCACCATACCCTGTTCATATTCATTTTCTGATAATATTACTGACAATATTAACACAAAAATCACACAGAACCAATTTACATGGATCCATGTGATATAATGATCACCAACGTAAAACGTTGACAAAATGTGAGCCTGCATCAAGTAATTCACAGTATGATCTCAGCGTATTTGTACCTTTTAATTCAATTCCATTCAATTCAGCTCTATTTGTATAGCACCAATCATATTCCAAGGTTATCGCAAGGCACTTGACAATTCAAGGTTGAAACCTCCTGAGTATACAGAGAGCAAACCCACCCACAGAGTTAAAATGTTTTTCATTATCTGACATACAGATTTTAAAACCAGGTGTAAATTGGGCCTCAGTACTTAAAGCTGATGTGTTGGAAGAAACAAAATGGAAGCAAACAGAAATGAGCAACTTGTTATGGTGACAGATGACAGATGACAGAGTCAGAGCGTCTCCAAAACAACAGGCCTCGTTCAGTGTTCCCAGTCTTCATGGGTTATGACCTTCCAAAGAGTGGTCTAAGGAAGGACAGTTGGATCTTAACATGTCATGACTATGGAGGAGTCAGGTCAGAGTTGTTTTGGCAGCAGCGAAAGGCGGAACAGCTCAAAATGAACAACAACCATCCAGAACAACACAGTCCACTGATGAGTGACTCAGGGGCAGATTCTGTTCCATTCATTCTAAAGGGAAAAGTGAACATTAAACCATTTTTTCTTCAGCCACATGCCAGTAAACTTTTATCCATCCACTCGATGATGCTTGTACCATTTGGCCGAGCCATCTTCACAATAAGTGATCTTTAATACAAAACTGCTAATATTGGTGTTATTTTGTCACAGATTGACATTTACAAATGGATCTAGTTGATATGCCACAAACAACCGAATAGACCTGCAGTTTTGGAAGATGCTCTGACCCAATTATCTCTGCATCACAATTGCTGTCAATCTTGCTGCTTCAACACATCAACTTGAGGACTAAATGTTTGCTTGTTTCATATCATATCCCATGAGCTGACAAGTGTCATTGTAATAAGATAATCAACACAATTACCGCTTCACCTATCAGTGATGGCTGATGGGACTACTTGTTTCTTTGGGTCGACAGACAACAATGAATGAATTACCATGCGACTGTTCAGCGTGGTGGCTATGAACTATGAGGGCAAAGGTCCCGAATCTCTGATCTCTGATTCTCTCTGATTTTTTAAACAACTATGTTCAATTTGTGTCGCACTATAACATCCCCCTCTTCTATTCTGCGACTTCCTCACTATTCTGTTCCATTACGCACTATTACTTCCTCCCAGCTTCCTCTTTCATCCGTCTGCACTACTCACAACCCTTTTAAAGCAAGCTCAAGTTAAAAGACTGTACAGGTACATTTTCATGTTTTAGTCCATTAACTCCAAATTGCCTATATTTTACATGACTGGCACCCTCTTTTGAAAGCATACACCAGAGTTCGAGATGAGTTTCTACCTTCTAGAGAGAGACTGGGTTTCAGGTAATTTTTACAAAGACTTTAAATTTATGACAGCTTATCCATCACACTGAACGGTTCACTTTAATTCATGCTAATTAACTGAAGTCAGTATACCCTGCCATCATGTAGGTGGGACTAGAGACTGCATGTCAGATTAGCTAGGTTAATTACAAGTAGAACTGAATTTGTAGATGAGCGGGTGGAGCCACAAAGACTTACCCTTCATTGCGACTCCAGTCACTGCGAACACAGAGATGTTTATGAACAGGATCGGGAGAATAACCCTCATGGCAGCTGCATTCACCTGTGACACACAGAATAAGAGACAAGTCATTTACTTAGTGTCAAAATTTGAACAAATTATTATTAGCACGGATTGTTTCTGGCCTGGTTTTTTCTTAGAAATGTAATAATAGTCAGGTAGTCTTTATGATCATACCAACAGCGTTAAACTGAACCAAGTAAGTATTGACAGAGATAAAATTGTGATTTTAATGAGAGATGACGGGAGACGTGCTCTCCTTGGCACATGCTGCTCCTGCCACCAAATTGCAAGCAGTTTGGCTTTCTTTGATGCCTCGTGACCATCCAGCTTCCTCATGATCACATTCAAAAGCTTTCAAATGCAAATTCAGGTCTGGAAATGTGGAATACTTTCAAGAAAACACACACACCTGTCACCTGAGAAACACATCAAGGACTCCGCAATCGTCTGAACATTCTGAAAAGTCTAGGTGGAAAAAAGTCATTTTTTATGTATCGTAGATGATTCGTAATTTTAATTGGCGCTGTCAAAATTAACGCATTAATCCAGATTAATTTGATTACAAATTTTAACGGAGTTAACGCATGCGCAATGCACAGTAACTCAAAATCCCACAATTACACCTGCTGACACAGATTAACCACTGATTACTGGTACAACACTCAAAATCCCACAATGCAACTGTCTGGCAGCAGACCCAACTCCAAACAACATATTGCTCCTCTCGATGGGAAGTTTGAATACAAAAAAAAGACCGACATAAGTTTGCACGCTCTGCAGGAGGGAGGTTTCGTTTCACCGAAGCACTTTCAGCTTAAAGAACCACATCAACACAAAGCAAACGTTAGCTAGAGGGATTCAATTTGATTTTATTTGTACAGCATCAATCATAATCGACGATTATCTCTAGGATTCCTCTGCAAGTCCTTCAGCGACCGCAACGCCCAGCCTGCACCAAACCCCCCAACGTCGCGGCCTCAGTAAGTCGACCCCTGACAAACTAAGACAGTTGCCGGATGGATTACAAAAAACAGCATATCGGTTAATATCGTTGAGGACAGAGGATTTACGGAGGTTTTGCAAATTGCATCTGAAGATGCTTTGTACAAAACACCATCAAGAACCACTGTAATGACAAAAATCCACAGACTCTATGAAACTGAAAAGAAAATAAAGAAAGACAGTGTCCTGACAGTAACACTGACTATTTAAATATCTTGCTGCTCCTGCAACCACTGTTTAGTTTAAATAAACACATGGAAAGTATATAAATCATCTTCTGTCATGAGTATTTTTGCCTCCACAAAAAAACAATGAGTGGGCATAAATCATGATAAATCAAATTTAATCCACAGTGGCCCTGTGACTAATCAGATTAAAAATTTTAATCAAATTTGACAGCCCTAATTTAAATATATTTCACGTGAGAGTTTTATAAAAACTGTGATGTGTACATGAAAGAGTATCAAAAAACAATAACAAAAAGCTGCACATGCAAAAATAACACTGTAAACCTGCTTTTTACTGACGCCACAATTAAAAACAGCAGTATCTCACTCGTAAACGGTCAAAAAGCTGACGAACAAAGAGGCAGGAAAATGTGAAGTAAGCAACTTCTAAGATGAACAGATTAGTAGACTTTAATGAGAGCTTTAGCCATGTTTGTGTGCACTGTCCCTGAATAAATGTCACTGTCTCCTTTCTCTTGACCTATATTGGTGTTTAAAACTGGAAAAATGTGCAACAGCCACCCAGGCAACACCATTCACATTTTATCACCCTGTAGTTAATCATTTATTTCTTGGGGTCATAGGCCCCTGCTCATGATGTGATGTACTACCGGCATACTCTTGGAAAAAACAAACAAAAAAAGATGTGTGTTTATTTTGCTCGGAGGTATTTCACATGGCCTCACTCAATGACAAACAGCAACTCCTGAAATCGCTTCACCTAAAATACTGGGAAGAGTAAACACTAACAAAATGAAACGGGCATTATTCTGACAGTGAAGCACAGCTCCTGTGAAAATTAAAAGAGTACTAGAAAAGATGGCGAGGCATGCGCTCCATCATTCTTCCAGGTAGTTATTGGGTGCTTTATGTCCCTCCCAGTACAAAACTGCAAGCAGCTTGGCTTAGTTTGTTGGAATGCAATCATGCATCTTCCTCTTGATCACATTCACGAGGTTTTAAATGGGACTTTATGCTGACAATCCTGGAATGGTGCCCAGAAAATTGACATAATTATCACCAGAGTATCACAGATCACAGGCTGCAAACTGTCCACTCTGCGTGCACACACAACACACCATCTCACAAGCGAGCAAACTCACAACTGACCCACTCGCCACCGACGTTAGCATAGCTCCCCACTGGCACAAGGTAAAGGACATGCAATGCTTGAACTTGAGCTTCTTCCCCAAAGCCATGAATGAATAAATGCAAACATTTCTGATTATTTATATTATGTAACTGTATGAAATTCTTTCACGAACACCTTTACGTTTAAGTTGTGGCTTATGTCTGTTTTACGCACCAATCAGTTGATTCTCCTCTTCATAATGTCCACACATTTTCAACAGGAGACAGGTGTGGTCTGCAAACCAGTTGTACTCCCAAGTCCAAATTTACTCGTTAGTAGTCAGGAATCTTTGACTAGTTTCTAGTCAGAAAGTTCAACTGACACACCCTGAAGTTGGAATTCCAACTAGGAACGTTGGAGTACCCCCACCAAAAATCACTTAACAATTCAGTATTGCTGTCATTAGCATCAATTGATTGAACACAGCTAATTTCTGTTATATTTGGTACATTTGTCAGATACATAAAACTGTTTAGTCTTTATCTTTGGGTGCTGTATGTACTCGCAAATTACCATGTCACATTACGATTACATTGAGTGCATTTTTGTTTTAATGCTGTCCATCCATTTTATACCCCTTAATCCTCATGAGGGTGGGGGGCAAGCGTCCATGTTTTCCCAACTTGACTGGCACATGTTCAAGTCAGAATTTATGCCATTCCTAGTTCTGATCTCCAGGTGTGTGGAATGGAACAAACCG
>JAQQAE010023237.1:0-10083 GCA_029823295.1 Pseudamia nigra
GGGGGGCGGTAAATCAGTAAAATCTGCTGGTTGGAGAGAAAACCTGCGGGGTCTGGGCCCTGCACGGCACGAGTTTGACACCCCTGGTTTCATGTATCAAACAGTTTTTTGTTGAAAAGTGAGTGGTTACGGCACTTCACAGAGACACCCGAGTTACAAAGAGGCGCTTTAAAAATGAAGGAAAAAAATCAAATCAACACCCTTCAATAGATACGTATCAGAGCTACTGATACTGTATAAATTTAAGCTTTAAGATATGTGACCTTTAAGCAAATCCAGGTAGAGTATGCATCACTTTTTAAGGGTCTTACACCCTGAATTCCATTGGAATCAGGTGGAAAAATGCAAATAGAAAAATAATGTAGTGCTGTTAAAATTTCATTTGACCTGATGTCATTGTAGATACTATAAATGCAACATGTTTCAAGTTTTGTCCTGCCAGCTTCTTTAATTCAAAATATACAGCCATTTCTCAATTTTAGGTCCAAATCATGTTCCATAAAAGATAAGCCAGAGGCACTTTAAGTGCTAGAAGAAAAAAAGATCCCATATCTTAAACTCTTAAAGTTATATTTGCATAGATTGTGACTATCAAACAGTTCTGTAAGAGACTCTTTAATACACACCCTGTTTACACTGAAAGTTCCAGTTGACAATGCTGGCAAACTCGCTCGTATGAATGGTTTGTCTGCTGTATGTTTGGACAGGTGACCTGCCAACACGGTTTACAACCTCACTGGTGCATAAGTGCATGCACTCAGCGGAGTAGAAGACAGTCACAGTGGTGTGTCTACAAAATTAGCAACTGTAGCTTATCTAACCACAGGATGATAAGGAGAGACAGCCTGCATTTCAGATTCCTTCAACGTCTGGTACAGAGAAGAAAAGAACAGACATACTAGCTTGACAACTGTGAGGCTGTAAGCCTAGCTCTACAAAAAATGTCAGATATATAGGCATGAATGTCATCACAGTCCAAGAAATCTTTATTATCCCCGGAGGGCAATTTGTTTTGCATCCAGCAGTAAATTACAAACAGACAAAAGACATATGAATAAATGCCAAACAATAAGCATTTCGATAAAACTATGTGGAGTTTAAAAGAGCAATAGCAGCTGGGATAAACGAGTTTTTATATCGGTTGGTTCTGCTACTCGGCAACACGTATCGGCGTCCAGAAGGCAGCGACCTAAAATGTGTGTGAAGAGGGTGGCTCGTGTCAGCGCTTTTTTCAGTACAGAATTCTGATCTTATATAAGTCAGTGAGGTTGTTCACTGTTGTGCCCGCCACCCTACTGCACAGTTTAACAACCCCCTGCAACCGCTTTTTATTTTTTTGGTTAATGGCCCTGAATCGACACATAAAAAAGAAACTGAGCACAGATTCGATAAAACAAGAAGAAAACATCTTCATCAAAGTGCTATCGACATTAAAATGACAGTGCTTACGATAAAAATACAACCGCTGGCTAGCCTTTTTACAAACAGAATCAACATGCAGCTCAAACGTCAGTTTCTCATCACTAAAGGTTCTGAGATATTTGTACTCCATGACGATGTTAACTGCCTGATTGTCAATGCAGACTGGGGAGACGGGCAGGATTTTTACTAAAATCTAAGATCATCTCTGTTGTTTTTTTTACGTTGACATTTAAAAAAAGAGGACAGATACCATTTCATAAAATTTGCCACCACTGGGCCGTGGTCAGTATCCTCCTGACTCAGCAATAAAACAATAAGAGTCACTCGTGAACTTTATCGTATCATGCCCCACATGTTGGCGCTTGTGTATAAAACAAATAAAAGTGGAGCTAAAACACAACCTTGGGGTGCTCCAGTGGATGATAAAAGAACATTTGATAAAACACTATTGCCCTTCATATGTTGCGAACGTTCGGCTCAAAAATCCAGCAGCCGACGTACTAACCCAGGACTAATGTGGGAGGTCTTCAACCTCAAGGTCATGGGGGCGTGGCTAATTTTAGTTTGAATATAACTGGTTGTAATTTATTTTGTTTTAAAGTGTATAATTCTGCTGGATCAAAGAGGTGGGACTAATGCACTTAAACTCGACTATGACTGGTTATGACTATGATGTCACAAATCACAAAAACTGAAAAAGGCTTGTTTTTCCTGTTATTCATCCTGTTTTGGGAATTTCTCAGGAATAACAGTACTGAACAAGTTAAAATATTCATCGTTTTTGTCTTACAGAGTTCATGTTGAACCTCAAAACCCCAAAAAGATGGATTTTCTCAATATGGGAACTTAAAAGAATATTTGGAGAAGAGGTTTAGTCCATCAGGAGCAAATCATCATTTTAACCTGCAAAATTAGCCTTGGCTGCTTTATTTCAGAATGTGTTGCAGACTAAAAATAAATGTTAATAGCGCTGCATTATTTTTTAATTTGCATTTTTCTACATGGGTGTCCGTTTTCAAAATTGCTGTTCCAAATGAATCGGCATATCCTTTTGATGTCAAATAATCAAAACTTGCAAAGTGACTGTTTAACCGAGACCCAGTTCAAGCTTTCCTACTTCCTGTGTTCCTGAGAGAAAAAAAAAAAATCATGTCCTTCACTTTCTGGATCCCATGGTCTATAATGATCGGATCTCTGTCTCCCATAGGCGGGCCGTTGCTGTGGCAACCTGATGACGCTCTGTGGCAAGAGCAGAGAGGGAGAGAGGGAGGGAGGGGCGGTGACATGAGGAAGAAGGTAGCTGCACTGGAGATTGAGTATGTTTGAGAAGATGACTCACTTCGATTCACAAGGCTGTTCCTCATGCTCGTATTCTCCTCTTGTGCCTCATAACAGTTGCGTTTCTGAAACTACTTTGGGAACAGATGGTGGAGAACTTTGGGTGTTTATGAGTCTGGGGGAAAGGCTGGAATGTATCTTCACATATATTTAATCGAAAACTAATTTAAAGGATGCTTTACCAGACTTTGACCTCAGTCCAAACATAAAAAATATGATTTATGATCTGTGCAAATAGGTCAGACAGAGCTCAGGTTTAATGTGCAGAGGAAATGTCCCCTCCATCCTCCTCATCTATAATGGCTCCTACACCCTCGCATGGCTCTGTGCCTCTGCTTCTGCCCTGCTGTTGCCATAGCAACCACTTGGGTACAGACTCAAAACAAGTTACTGAGAGGGAAAAAAAAAACCCTACATTCAGCCTTAGGATGTTAACTGGTCTGAATGAGATGGTTTGAACAGCCGCCATCTGTAGTGCTGCACAATTATTTTTCTGTCTTTGTTTAACTAAAGCCACGCTGATCTGTTTGCTCTGCAAAAATCTACACTCATGCAATTTGCAGTTATGCGCGACACCTGGAAATGTGAGTGATGCCAAATACGGCTGAGCTACACAGCCGAGAATGTTAGTCTGATCAAGAAAAATCATATTAGATGATGTAGATATAAATATCAGGTCATTATTTAATGTAAGTTTAAAGGCTGGTATTCGGACCAGAGTGAAAAGTGAAAACATTTTAAATTATTTGTGAAAGACGCACCCGTGGGCAAACAATCTAAAAATGCACCGAAAAATGCAAACATGAAAGTGGCATAAAGAGCTGAAAGTAATGCAAAAGACACAACAGGATTAAAAGATGAAAAATGCAAAACAGGTAAAACAACAAAAATGATATAAATGATGTAACAAGACAAAACAGGAGTAAAAAGACTTGGGACAGAACTGATGTTTGTACGTATCTTTTAAAACTGTTTTAAACTGTCTTGTCTGTTCTTTTTGACCAGAACATAAAAAAATATTCATTAAGCGACAGTGGTAAAATTTCTTCTCTCAGCCAGCCAAGAAAAAAACTACTCCTACTACTTATTAATAATTGTCGCTAGAATGAACGTCTTTGGACTAATAGAGGTAAAAATTTCAACTTGAGGTGACTGACCATGATCACAAGGTATCCACCAAACAATAGTCCAATCAGTAACGCCACAAAGGTCCCAAAAGTTGAGAGGATGAAGACTCTACAGTGGTTAATAATCATAGCAAGTTTCAAGTAAATCACTTCAGATACTTTGGAGCAATTTATGGACAGAATTTGCAATTTGAAAGTGCAGCCATGGTGATATCCGGTTCAGTGGTCTCAGGTTTTCTTGGATGACGGGGTCCTGTTGGCTTCATTGAGCCTTGACCTACAGCTTGTACTGGGCAATTTGCAGCTGAGTGTGAAGCAGCCGGGATGAAGATCAGCACCTCCAACTTTGCTGGAAAAGGGTTGAAGGTCCTCTTTGGGTCAGGGAGAACTTCCTTCCCCACATGGAGGAGTTTAAGGATCTTGGGATTTTGTTCAAGAGTGAGGTGAGGATGGCATGTGAGATCAACAGACAGATCAGTGTGCCGTCAGCAGTAATGCAGATGCAGCATCAGTCAGTTGTGGCCAAGAATTAGCTGAGCCAAAAGGTAACGCTCTCAATGTACTGGTCGATCTATGTTCTTACCCTCACCTATGGTCACGAGGTTTGGATCATGACCAAACCAGTAAGATCCTGAATACAAGTGGTTGAAATGAGTTTGCTGCACAGGGTGGCTGGGCTCTCTGACGGAAAGGCTGAGAAGCTTGGCTTGCTGAGTAGAAACACTGCTCCTCGACACTGAGACGACCCAGTTGAGGGTGGATTGGGCATCTGATCCGGATGCCTCCTAGTCACCTCCTTGGGAGGAGGCCCTGGTGCAGAACCAGGATGCGCTGGAGGAACTACTGTATGTCTCTCAGCTAGCCTGGGAACAGTGGGAGGAGCTGGCTAATGAGAGGGAAGTCAGGCCTTCTCTGCTCAGGCTGCTGCCCCTGCAACCCGGATAAGTGAAAAGTGATGGATGGAACAACCAGAAGTAAAACCTGTCCCAAAAGGTGGCACGATGGAGATATCAACATCGTCAATAACTATGGCTATGGAAATAAAGTTAACAGGATGAAGATCTACAAACTGTCAATAATCATGGCCAGTTTCGAGTAAACTCATTCAATCATTGCCAAGACATACAGATGTAGCGGGTTTCATTTGGCCACTTTACTGCTGTAGCATGGCAATAACGCCGCAGTGTCAGAAAAAGGGGGTGATGGGGGGGGGGGGGTGCAGTGTACGCTCCCAACCCCCTGGGGCAGCAGAGTGCTTAAATTCTGACTGAGAGGGTTTTATGCACTTAGCTCACATTCTACATACAGTTATCAGTGGAACTGATGTTCAAAAAATGATTAATTGTATTGTGCAGATGTGACGAAGAATAAAAATGAATCAATAACAATCAGTGATTCAGCATTACTGAACCATTATGCCAACCTGATTCAGCCCACTCCTATTACCACTTTACATTTCTGTAAAACACGGATACACTATAAAATAAAATAAATTAAAAACACTGAATGCTTGACATTTCTCCAGTTTGAAGCAAGACAACTTGACTTGACATCGTAGGCACACAGAGCATGTGTTCAGTCTATAGGTAAGTGGCGATAGCAGACGACCCTCAGTGAGTGGTTTTTCATGCGGGAGACTGCGGTTCAATTCCCGTATGAGATTAAATTTTAGATGAATGTATTATAGTGTTGGTGGTTTCTTTGCTTTTAAGTCAAGAACATATCTTTGGTTGCAAAAACATACAGGAACATTAACACAGTGGCTCTGTTATTATAAAGTCTTGAAAATACTACACTTTTGGTAAAACCTGTCAGTAGAAAATTGGAGGAATAATCAACCATGTAGTCTACGCTACTACAGCGGAGACCACAGTAGTACACTAGTAGTGTTTTTTCTTTACAAGTAGCTGTGGATCAGCCACTTTAAAGCACTTGCAAATGTTGTTGTTGGAAGCTGTAGTGTCACTCATCCCAAAAGTTGGGATCTGATTGTGATCAACAACTGTGGCATATTCCAAGTAAATCAGTTATTGCATCTCTTTGAAACGAGCACTTGTGCCCCCAATCAAAAAGAAAAAGCTTTATCTATCCCTAACGATGGTATGATGTACATCTTTAAGCGGTCAGTAACTGTGTGGCAAGTTTCATGTGACAGGGTTCAGCAATTTTCAAGATATTGCATATTTTTCCACAAGCAGTAGCACCCCCTATTGAAAGCCACTCTAAAGCAAATCTTCTTGTTCCTAGTTGTATCTATTTAAGAAGCAGTAGCACCATCTATCCCAAAAGTTGGCAGCTTTGAGATCGGATGGAAATCATTAACTAAGGGAAATTTCAAGTCCATCCGTTGAGACACTTTTGAATTATCGCTTCCTTTGGAAATAAGCGGTAAAGCCCTTTATTGAAAAGCAATCTCAAAAGTTGACATGATGTATGTACATCTTCAAGACACCACAAAACACGACAAATTTCCAGTGAACCGGTTCCGTCACATTCAGGCGGATGCAGGCTGGTGGAACCATTTCAGATTAAATGAAACAAAACGATGCAGTATTTTGTAACTGACAGCGGAAACAAATGATCAGGACTGTGTTAATAGCCAACGCCACACACAGTCATCTGCGTCACGGTAAATGCACCAAAGTCTTTGTTTTCTTGTGTGATAGTGCCGTGTGTTTGTGGGCATCGTCCAAAATAGACTTTGCTGCAGGCGCTGGAATCAGAGTTTGGTTAACCACAGTACTGATGACTTTTCTGTTGCTGCTTTTATGAATAAACAACCTGGGCTTTGTTTAATTTCACTGTGAATTTTTCATATTTAGACACTGGGAAGAATAGAGACGAGCTGTTCCTGGGACTCAAAATAGGCCACGGAGCTGTTTTATTGGGTCGCCTATTTTGATTATTTTTCTTTCTTTCTTTTTTCTTGTCCTTCCTCATCATTTTTGAGCATTTTCATTATTTTGTTCATTTCCTTGATTGCTTTGTCCTTTCTTGTCATTTTGTTCATCTTTTGTGTAATTTCTCTCCATTTTTCCTGATAATTTTGTTCATATCTTTGTTCATTTTCCAGATATCCTATTACGTAATTTTGGCTGATGTCATCCATTTTTTTTCCTGTATTTGATTTTCTTTTTGCTAATTTTACTCTCTTGATTGATAACAGGTTTTTTTAACCACTAATAAATGTAGAAAGAATAAACAATATTCTGTAATAAAAGTACTCTCAGTACTACACTTACTTATTTATTTTAAAAAATTACTCAAGTCCATGTAAAGGAGTAAATGTACTTCAGTACTATCCACCTTGGAATCTAACCTACAGCCAGATGTGGGTAGTACTCAAGTACATTACTCAGTACCCCCTACATTAACATTTAATTAAGGAACCAACAAAACACTAATGACAATTTTTTTTTTAAATCCCATAAATTCATAAAATTTACAAACAAAATGAACAAAATTAGTAAAGATTACCAAATTAATAAAGAAAATAAACAAAACTTCACAAACTAGTTGAGCAGTGACATTCACAGCATCATACATGAACAAAATAAGCAAAAATAAAAAAAAAATTGATTAAATCAACAAAAATGAAAAATATAATAAGTTTTTTTCTATTTATATCTTGTCATGCATTCTTCTTTTGCTCATTTTGTTAATTTTCTTTTTCATGATGTTTCCTTTTATTTAATTGTCTCATTACTTTGTTTATGTTCCTTCTAATTTTGTTCATTCTCTTGATTATTTTGTTATTTTTTTGTTAATCTTGAGTATTTTATTCATATTCAGTCAAATCACTGAGGCCAAAGTGCAGTAACAGCATTGTAGCCGCAGTTTTTGCCTGCATTTTGGAGTCACTATAAATTTGACGCACCATTTTATTCCCTAAAATAATCAAGCATCAAAACCTGCAGCACCTTCAGTGTCCATAGAGGGCAGAGTCCAAAACATAGTCTGTATATATAACTGCACAAAGTGATTGTGACATAACCCACTGGTTTCTTAAGGGCTGTTTTGAGGCCAATCAGGTTGTCACTTCCTGGACAACGTCCAGAAGCCAAAAACAGGATTAATTAGATTAAAATTTTTAACGCGATTAACGCACAATAACTTATATATCAAGGAAAAAGTGATGAAATCTTATGTTCCATTTGAGCCACGTCACTGCCAACTTCTTTAGTATTTACTGCTTCAAAGTCAATTTAATGTAAAAGTATAAGTCTTTACACATTTTAAACAAATTATATAAGTTACTGATGAAAACAGTGAACCAAGTGTAAAACAGCAAAAACATCTCAGCAGAACATTACAGAGGCTCTGTTGAGTTCTACAAAGCCGGTGTAATTTCCTTTAGGTACACAAGTTAAATTAGAAAAAAGACACACACATATACCGCATTTTCCGCACAATAAGGTGCACTTAAAATCCTTTAATTTTCTCAAAAATCGACAGTGCGGCGCGCCTTATGTATGGATTTATTCGGGTTTGTGCTGACTGACCTCGAACCGATTTTACCGTATGTGGTACACGGCACTCAAAAATCAGTTAAAATGTTTTAGTACGACTTTGGTAATTTACGAAGCCGCACCACTTCTAGGAGCATTACGGTAATCAGGAGCCTCGTGGAGTGATACCTACTCCGCGAGTGATACGTACTGCCACATTTGCGGAGTGATACGGGTAGGAAGAGACACAGACACATGCTTGCGAAGCGGATTTCAAACTCACCAAACAGAGGCAGAGAGACAACCCGGAGCCCACCACCACTCCGGGCGGATTAACCAAAGAACTGCAACCGCCAGACACCGGCGCCAACAGGCTGTCCAAAGTCAAACCGCGAGCCACGCGGGAGCACCAGACGACAGAAGGCGAACACACACTCACCAAGACAGGGAGGCAACGCCGGGGGAGTCACGCCACCACCCGCCAATGGACCGCGGAGGCACCCATCCCAAGTGCCGTCCGAGCCCCCATGAAAGCCGGAACCACCACCGAACAGCCAAGCAACAGCGAGGAGACCGACCCGGACAATGATGAGAGGGATCCGGACCCGCCTGACGCCGAAACCGGCCAACTGCCAAACCCAGACACCGAAGATGAAGAACCCGATGGACCCGCGGAAGAGGAACGAACCCAAAAAGTGAGTGTACGGTATTGTTTTGTATTTTATGTGTCACAACTGAACAATGTTGAGTTATTGTGAATGAGTTGAACAGAGTTTGACTTATCTAACTTTTGCGTTGCTTAATGCACCTTATAATCCGGTGCACCTTATGTATGGAAAAAGATCATAAATAGAGCATTTTTTGATCATGCGCCTTATAATGCGGTGCACCTTATGGTGCGGAAAATACTCAACTAAATAATTTTAGTTGAGTGTCTATATCACACCCATACACACACACACACACACATACAGTATATATTCTTCATTGTCCTAAAACCTACCATATTCATTTTGTGTTGTAACTTTGAGTTCTTTTCTTGAGAGACCGAAATAAAATAAAACTTTTTTTTTTTTTTACATTTGTGCTGCTGAAAATGCAATAAACTCAGTCTGTGGTTTCCACGTGTGTTGCGTGAGTCATCTCATCCAAACAACAGACGATCTTCGGCTGTGTCTTCCACACAACAGCATTCTTTCAGTGAAGCCGGGTGGCGGTAGGACCCAGGGCAGGCGCCGGGGGAAGTCCTCTGCTGCTGGCGGGGCAAGGCACAACACACAAACACACACACACACATACTCACACACACACACACTGAACCTCGCTCTTCCCCCGACAGAGCGGAGAGAGAGAGTGCAGAGAGAGGGATAAACAGAGGGAGCGCGAGAGTGAGAGAGACCATAGGAACGCAGCGGCGCGTGTGTGTGTGCGCGTGTGTGTGTGTGTGTCGGTACGTACGGCGGCGCTCGGGCTCGGCGGTGAGAAACGACTGGCGGCGGGGCGGATATGGAGGAGCTCGGGAAAAACGCTGGGAAGTGACCGAGGCGAAAAGAGAGAGAAGAGCGGACGTCGCGGAAGGAAGGAAGGACGGAAGGAAGGAAGGAAGGGAGGAGAGGAGGAGAGAGAAGTCTGAGAACGAGAAGAAGGGGCTCGTCTGGCACGCGCAGAGATCCTAAGGTGACTTTATGGGGCTTTATGGTCTGTGTGCAGAGTCTCTGCTCACATGAGGTGTGTGTGTGTGTGTGTGG
>JAQQAE010023238.1:0-10082 GCA_029823295.1 Pseudamia nigra
GCGGAGAAAACTCATTTCAGCCGCTTGTATCCTGGATCTCGTTCTTTCGGTCATGACCCAAAGCTCATGACCATAGGGCTGATTCATTTTGTGAAGGATTAAACAGTAGTGACAAACAGTTGTTGTATCAGCAATGAGTGATGTGATAGTTTGGGTGTGTTTGAAGCCATGCCCTCAGTGATGGAGCGCTCGGGGGCCGGGGTCCTGTCCAGGAGCAGAGCCAAGACCGTAACCAACGGCAACAGCCAGCCGCACTCTGAGGAGGAGAGCAGCGATGAAGAGCATGCTCATGGTAAATGCACACTTTAAACTCCACTATTATCTCCCAATTGTGGTCTCATACTCTGTGTGAGGTTGATTCAACCTGTAGGTGTGTGGACCACCTGTAAGCGCATATTTACATCCATCAGCAGCTCTCATTGGAATGTTTTTTTTTTTGCATTGCTGCAGTGCTCTTTGAGTCACTGTGCACCACTCTGCTCTGTCATCCCCTCCTTCCTCCTCCACCCGCCTTCCACGTTCCTCCAACCCTGTCATCCTCAGCCAACATACATCTTCTCTATCACCATTCTCTCCTTCACCCTCTGACTTACTGTTGTTCTTTCGTTTTTAGACCATCACTCTGCTCTGTTTGGTGTTAGATCAACAATTAAACTGGAGCTCTGAGGAGTTAATCAAAAGGCCTGCATGACACACAGGATTTCAGAGGAGTAGGCTGCAACTAACCATTTTCTCAGATATTTTGTTTCTTAATTAATGGTAGTAGTTTAGGCTGGGAATTGTCAGGAAATGGTGAAAATGTCCATTATTGTTTCTCCAAAGCCCAAGAAATATTTCCAAAAGCCAAAAATATTCAATTAACTGATTCAGTTTACCGGAAATAAAAGCAGAGAACATTTAAATTTAAGAAGCTGGAATTAGTGCATTTAATTTTTTTCCTCATTGATTATCAAAATGGTTGCCAATTAACTTAATTGGTGACAACCACTAATTTATCAATTGATATATTCTTGCAGCTCTGAGTCTTCATTAGTGTTAAAAAAATCTTTCAATTTCCTTATTCAAATCCATCTTTACATATTTCTGCCTTTTCTCATGGATGAGTAAAGCTGTAACACTCTCCATGTTAGGTCACTACAAGACAAGCAGCTTTGGTTTCAATTCTTTAAATCATTAATATTTTTTTAGGTTAGAGGGGTTGTTTTACATTTTTTCTATGAGATTCTCTTTTATGTCAACACAATTTGTGTTGTAGCTGAAATATCCCAACTGAATAGGTATTGAATCAATCAATCAATGTATAAACTAATCCCATTGGGATATTATGGACCGAAATTGAATCGATACAGACATTCAGGGCGGATGCAGAGTTCCATCAGTGAGGGGCTAATTAAAAAGAACCATGTGATTGGTCAGAGTTAACACCTCAGGTAATAGTTCAAGTAAAATCCTTACCTTAATCTTCATCCCACTAGTCTTTTTAAGTCTTCTGTTTGAGCAAGAGAATCATTTCATCTTACCTTGTCTTTATTTTACCTTAAAATAGTTGTCATGACTCTTAACAGCTGACTTTAAGTTGTAAAATATTTTCTTTAATTAACAAATATGTGTGAGTAGGCTCAGGATCTGTGAAGACTTAACTCCATCCAGAATCCACATCTTGATTTTAACAATCAGTTGAACTACAAATCCCAGCATTCTCCATCTTCTTGCTTTGAAACATTGTGTATGTAAACCTAATCAAGTAGACTTATCTTGTTCTTTAAAACACTGTGTAAATCTACTCAAACAGACCTAGTGATTGGGGTCTCTCTGATGTCTTTCTCCCAAGGCATACAAAGGCTACACCTTCTTTCTGCTGATTGCGTTATAACCATGTTGAGATCAGGATTAACATGTTTTTTTCACAATCTCATCCCCAGTGGACAGCTTTAAGTGTGTGTGTGTGTTCACACCAGACAGTAGAATGCAAGGTGCTCAACAACAGTATATGTTTAGGTACAGCACCCACGCCATTTGGGCACCATCTAAACCAATTTCATTTTGTCAAAATTGGTTACAATTACTTTGTGGTCATCCCCACAGCATATTTCATGTGTACATATTTACAATGTTGTGTTTTTCATGTTTATGTTTTAAAGTGATCTGAAATTGTGCTAGGTTATATATTTTAAATGAATAGTCAACGCTTTTCTTCTAGAACATCCACCTGAGTCCACAGCTCTACACACAAGTCTTAGGAAAGGTAGAATCCCATGACAATTCAATTGATTTTATTAGCTTTCTTTCTTTAGTGATGAAGGAATCTTCAAGCGACTATACATGTTAATGAATTTCCACTAGATTTTGTGAATTGTGGATACCATATTTCTTCCTGGAGTAAATCAAATAATGGTGCCATGTTCAGGAACTCAGGCAGCAGCTCACAAATTAAGCACTCATATTACATCTTTGTGCGCTTTTTGAAGTTCTTAGAACTCTTTTAAATTAGTTAAATATGATGTACTGGCTACATTGAGGATGTCATTTATGTAGTGTGTTTATACTGTCAATAGAATGTTAACATGTACACATCCTAGACAACCACTCAGTGCATCCTGAGTACATTCAAACTTTGCATCCGTGCTGCCCACATGTGACTGGACCACTCAGGACATATGTGAATGCCAGCTCTGAACAAGGCTTTTGTCTCCTTTTCATTTCTGAAGGTCATCTCAGCGTAGCCGACACCCTATAATAAACCTATTGTCTCCTGTGAACATGTATATACTACATTTTTTCCTGAAACTCAATCTAGACACACTTGAACATTTTTTTCCTCCTTCAGTCCTCTCTCCATCTTTCTCATCTGTCTCATTCCTCTTCTACCCAGTCCCTTCTTTTTCCTCCCTGTTCTTCATTTCTTGTTGTCTTATCTCTTCCTGCTCGTCTCCACCCATTTCGTAGCATCTACTCCAGTTTCTTTCATCCCCCTCTCTCCTCCCTTCCTGAGCTCCATCCCTAAGGAAACCGTAATCTGTCTCTTCCTCCTGCTGGCCTGCCTCTCTCTGAGTCTCTCTTCACTCCTCACTTTCAGCTCTCTCCCAATCTATTCTCCCTCACTGGCTTTAATACTAATAACTTAATGTCTGCCATTGGCTGTCGCCCTTCCCTCTCTCTCTACTCTGTTTGTGTGCATGTGCATTTTCATGAGCTGATGAGTGATGTAGCTGAACATTCATGCATTATTAGTAACTGTATATGCTGTTTCCTTTTGAATTTACATCATAAGAGACAAGTGAGGGGTCCAAGAATTCTTGTTATTCTAAAGCCATTGTAACCACCGATAGTTGATTAAAAAGAGCCTTGTTTTTGTGTCTCTTTTCACAGACAGCATGATCCGAGTGGGAGGAGACTACCAGGCGCAGATCCCCGAGTTCAAACCAGGTAAAGTGTCATTGAGGAACAGGAGGTGATGAGGAGAAATAAAAACAAAGATGAATAATGAGGGAGGTCGAAAGTCAAGGCAGAGATAGAGGCGTAGAGGTGAAACAAAATGTGGAAATGGAACAAGATGAGGAATGCAGATGAGGATCAAGGTTAAATGACGTCAAGCAAAAGAAGAAAAAGGCTAGAGTCAAGGGTGTGCAACCTTGTTTTGTGCGTTTTTGTCAGTTTTATTGACTATTTAGTTATTTTTTTTGGCATTTTCGGAATTATTTTGTTTATTTTTATGTTTTTTACACATATTTATTTATTTATTTATTTTAGATAATTATTTTGTGCTTTTTGTTAATTTTTCCCAACAATTTTTGTTCATTTTCTGTTAACCTTTAACTATGGTGATTATTTACTTCAATTTTGTGCATTTTCATTGATATTTTGTTAGTGTGGTTGAATATTTGGATATTGTTGTTCAATTTTTAATGATTTTCTTTATTTTCTGTCAATTTCAGTAATTTTTAAAATTATTTTATTCTTGTTCACTTTCTGTTTATGGATGATTATTCTGGTCATTCTTGTCATAATTAAGAAAATCTTCATTATTTGGTTCATTCTCTATCTTAGTTACATCTACAAAGAAAAACACTGCTTGCAAATTAATTTTCATTAAAAACAGAGATGTTGCAGAGATGGAAATGTGGCACAAAGCAAAGTTGGCTACTTCTTGCATGTTTTATAATCTTGTGCAAGGTTTATCTTCTAATCTTGTGTTGTTCTAACAGTTTAAGCAGGATTGAAATGGTTTTTTAAAAAAAATCTAGTTCCTTTCATATTACTTTATAATTAGGATGTAGATGCAAAAAGGCTGAATATTGAGTAGCTTCTGTAATAAGATGTTAAAGATGGATGTCCCATAACGGTGAGATTGCACCAGTGAGAGGAGGAACAGCCGAAGCAGCCTCTCTCTGAGCATCTGGACTTTGTCAGTGCGCAGGTGTTAAATCCCCACAAGGGTCCATCAGCTGGGATGTCACTCCTCGTTTTTCTTCCTAATGAAGACAATACCAAAGATGGAGCTTAGAAGTGACAAAAGAAGGAAAGGCAGAAAAAATATGCAAAGGAGGAAGAAAAGGGAGGGTAATTAGAGATTTGATTAATAGACAGCAAGGGAGAGAAAGAGATGGGTTTCTATGGGATTTTAGAAAAGTCTGAAATTTAATTATCTGAATTATAGGCCCTAAAATGTCTTGATGTAGATGGGTATTAAAAATTGATTTGCTCATAAGGATAACATTAATTTCTTCATTCTGAGGTTGCATTAACTTCAGTGTCTCTGTTTTGGGGGTGAAAGAGTGACAAGCTGGAACAATAAAACAGAACTGATGAGCACTAATGAAAACATCCAGCTGTTGCATCATGATGAAGGATCTGTGTCTCCCCTCATCAATAAATAAATGGATGGAAGGATAAGTGGATAATTCTACAAACCCATTACTTTCACTTAATTTGTATTACTGCAAGTTTGTCAAGATCTGGCTCAAGAATAATATTCTCTGATTGGTTAAAAGTAACAAATTTTAATTCCTTGTGCAAGGAAAAAAAGGCTCAAATTAACAACCTTGTGTACAAAGGTACTAGTGTTACAAAGTGGAACAATAAATCCTCAAAGACCTGAAGTAAAACTAGGGGGAAAAGCCACTGGCAAAAACTTTCCATCATCCAATATAGTTTTGTAGTCACATCAAGAAAAAACTGTCTTAAAATGTTTTTAAGATGGTCTAAAATCATAAAATTTAAATTGCTGAGAATTGCAGAAACTGTGCTGAGACAAAGGGATTTGAAATATATTTGAATTAATGTCTTTTTCTGTTTGTTTTATTTTCAGATAGTCCAACCCGCTATAATGAGAAGGACCAGAGGAGCATGCTGGTGTGGTGTCCAAACAGTCAGCTCTCTGATGCAGTGTGTAAGTGCTACACAGACAAATCATATCACCCCTCGCCTCAGACAAAAACAACTTGGGGTTAAAATGAATGGCTTTATGCTACTGTCCCCATTTCATCTCTGTTCACTTCCCACTCGTTGTTTTAAACACGTTTTCTTTTCCTACTGCAGTGGATGAGTACATCCTCATGGCTAAAGAGAAACATGGATACAACATGGAGCAGGTACAGTAGACTGACATGCTGCCCCTCATTTAATTACAATCATCCTTTTTCATGCACATTCATCTCCTCAGTCCTGTTTCTCTCTTCTCACATGCCTCTTTCCCATCAGGCTCTGGGCATGTTGTTGTGGCACAAACACGACGTGGAGCGCTCACTGGCGGACCTGGCCAATTTTACCCCTTTCCCTGATGAGTGGACTGTGGAGGATAAAGTTCTGTTCGAGCAGGCCTTCAGCTTCCATGGCAAGAGCTTCCACCGCATCCAACAGATGGTAAGATGCCCAGAGAAATATCAACAGCATATAAAGAATATGAAGTGCAATGATTTGGTGTTAAAAATCCAGCTCTGTGTGTGTTCAGCTTCCAGACAAACTCATCTCCAACCTGGTGAAGTACTACTACAGCTGGAAGAAGACCAGGACCAGGACCTCTGTCATGGACCGACAGGCCAGGAGACTGGTCAGCAAGAGGGAGAAAGATGACAGGTGAGGACTGGAGACCATGAAACTGAGACTGACAGGTGTGAGAGAGTGTGCATGGAAGACTGGATCACACTGTGATAGTATTGTCATTGTTTTTATTTTGTCTTGTATGTTTTTAATCTGTTTAATTGCATGTTGTTTTTAAAGCACTTAGTTTTGTTTATATAGTTTCAGTGCTAGTTTTAGTCCTTTTTTGTATAGTAAGGTATGTTAGGAATTAAAAGATCAAAAAATGTATTGTTTTATCCAAAAACTCACCTAAAACAATGTAGTGTTTGTAAAAAATGTCTTAACTTGATGAACAACTATTCTCAAAAGACGAATGTAAAGCATTTGTGACAGCACAATATTAGGGTCTTTGTGAAATCAGTCGACAAAGAGAAAAAAAACAAATGCATCTAGTTTTGTATCCACAATTTTCACTTTCAGGTGGTAAAATTTTTTGTAAAGCCTCGCTTTTTTAAAGTAAGGATTTCAAGTTTTTTACGCCTACTTTTTGTTTCGCTCAATTTTCTTCAGCATAAAGGGGCTTTTCTATTAAGATTATTACACAGCATCAAAACTGAAGAAACGGAAAACCTTAAAAAGAAATAGTGCTGATTTCATCCAATTTGTTTCACATTTTCTTGTGGGTATTTTCTATGTATTCTCATACAGAAATGTAGACACAAAATTGCTCAAAAATGTCTATCTTTTAGTATTAAATATATCAAAAAAGTCATCACGGTTACAAACCAACGGAAAATCTTCACTAACCTTGTACTGGACAGGAAGGACATATTAAGTTTTCATTTGACATTTACAGAACTTGATCTTTGTTAAATGACACTTGAAGAGCATTCTGGGAAACATGAATCTCATAAATGTGAATGAGATCCTGGCTTTCCCGATTGTCATTTGTGGCCGACACACTGGAACATATTAGAAATAACCTTTGAAAAAATGGGACGTTGTGAACAAATCTTGATCATGTCTGTGTTTGGTTCTTGTAGTAATGATGAGATAGAGGAAGGCGATCCCGGCAGTGACAGTGACTTTGAGATGGATGCCAAGAAAGAGGTGAGGTTTCACTGGCGTTTTGAACTGCATCTCTTCGGAAAATTGTTGTGGTCCATGTTATTGTTAATAGTAATGTTCAATGTCTCGGTCCATGCAGGCTGTGAAGCAGAACCCAAACAACGCCAACTCTGACAAGGTGATACCTGGACGCTCAGGTCCAGTGAAGAAGGAGAACATCGGGGCTCAATACCGCCACCACCCACTCAGAGCTCGCCGCAGACCTCCTAAAGGGATGCACCTAGAACAGGGGGACATCATGTCCCTGTCAGCCTCCCATGATGCCGGCGTGATGACCATACGACAACTAGACACCCAGCTGGTGTCACTAAAGAGACAAGTACGTATGTCTTTGAAAATTTCTCCTTAATGGTGCAACGTGGAGTTTTAAGCAGTTGTAAACGTTGTTTAAGTTGCTTAGCGACAACTTTTTCAAGGACTTTTGCTAGAAATGGTAGATTAGAAATGGGTCTGTAGTTAGCTACTTCACCTGGGTCAGAGTTAATCACCTGTGAGTTTAAATTAAAGACTCACATTAAACAATAATAGTCTTGTGATGTAAAGGAGTAAAAATAACAGAGGGAACTTTATAAATAAAATCTAGTGTCTTACAGAGAGAGGGTGCCATACAACATTAATGGAAAGCTCACAGTATTCTAATGTTGCCATAGTTTAAAACTGAGAAGAGAGCATCCTGAGTAAACAACCTTTTACAGCACAAAGAAAAACAGGTTTTAATTAGTGGGAAGCAATCCCACTAATGTTCTCTACCACTGAAGATTCCATTTATTACTATTATTCTGCCCCTTTTTTTGGACCACATCTTCTCTCCCAGTTTTTGCCTGATTCACACCATTCAAACACCATGTTGTCAAGCTCGTCCAGGACATTCCTGCTACTCCATTTTGTAAATCTATCTTTTGTAGTTTTTAAATAATTTTGGTTTTTTCCACAAATTTTTTTCCCGTAACAAATGAATGGAGAACTCAAACAGAATGTTGGTAACTATAGTACCAACGTTGCACTGCCTTTGATGTTCATTCATCCTCGGGTGCCCTTATGAACTTTTTCAGCAAATTCAGCTATTTTGAATCAGCAATCCCACGCGATCTCTTCAGAGATTGCACATTTTCCATTTCATTCTTAAATTGCTCACCAGTTCAGTTGCATGATACTTAAAGGTTATGTCATCAATCAAGGAAGAACCTGCCACAGACCGACATGTTTTATATAAGCAGTGTCTTGTGTTCTTTGTGACATATAGTTCAACAAACTGAACAGATGACTCTTTGTTTCAGGTTCAAACTATTAAACAGAACAACAGTATTTTGAAACACAGCCTGACTGAGGGCGTTGATGATATCAGACCATCTGAGGTGAGTGTTCCTTCCTTTCCTCTGGCCTCCATCCGTATGGGCCCGAGATTAGCTTTAATCTGCCCCTTGCTCCCATACTGTCATTTTGTCCTCCTCTCCTCCTTTGTAAACTATGACCTCCCTCACACTCTAATCTCTCTCCCTCAGCCTGCCCCAAAGATGAACTCTCGTTGGACCACAGAGGAGCAACTCCTGGCAGTGCAGGGTAAGTTTGCACCCTCTTCTTCCTCAGCACCTGTGTAGATAGTCACCTGTACTCACATCTCTGGCTCTCCCACATTCCCCACCAGATGCCAGGCTGTTCACATTCATATTCATGTTTTACACACAATAGAGCTGCATGTAAACCATGAGCTGGAGCCAGACAAGCTGCTGAGAAGTGTTGTTTTAAGATGAGGCACAACTTCATTCGTCCTGAGGGAGTGTCTTGTCAGATGCTGCTGAAAAGTTAACACAAAATTAGAATTAAAACAACTAGAAAATGTGCAATCTCTGAAGAGATTGCGTGGGATTGCTGGTTCAAAATAGCTGAACTTGCTGAAAAAGTTCATAAGGGCATCTGAGGATCAAAGGCAGTGCAGCGTTTGTAGTCACCAACATCCTGTTTTAGTTCTCCATTTGTTATGGGGAAAAAAATTGTGAATCCTAAATTATTTAAAAACTACAAAAGATAGATTTACAAAACGGAATAGCAGGAATGTCCTGGACGAGCTTGACAATATGGTGTTTTAATGGTGTGAATCGGGCGAAAACTGGGGGAGTAGATGTGGTGCAAAAAAGGGGCAGGATAATAGTAATAAATAAATGGAATCTTCAGTGGAAGACAACAATAGTGGGATTCCCACTAATAAAGTGCCTCGTATGGCTGTCAATGACACATGGATAGTTGCAATTAATTATTGAGAAGAGTGGGTTACTGGCATTAAACACTGAGATACATCGGTAAAAATAACATTCGTGTTTGCCTTTTATCAGGATTCCAACATGCGTGACAAATCAAGGAAAGTCACGAAATAAAGCAAAATCATCTTCAGAGAATCTAAGTTTGCCCAAAAATAGTGGCTAGTTTTTGTTCAAGCTCCTTTTTAATACAATTTCCAGTTGGTTCAGGTTTCTCTGATATTTGAATTTTAGTACCGTACTAGACTATTACAAGGCTACTGCATGTTCAAAGAAAGTCTAAAATCCAATCATAGGCACCTCCGGCCTTAAAATGACTCTGATTTTGACACATCACAAAAAAGGATTTGATAATAAAGTCACTGTTACTTTTACAAATGTGCATTCACTTCAGCCTTATGCTTTGGGCGGAAAAACAAATTTCCTGAAGGTGAAGGGATGAGGTGACACTGAGAATCACTCTATCCCAGGGGTCAGCAACCCAAAATGTTGCAAGAGCCATATTGGACCAAAAAAACAAAAAACAAATATGTCTGGAGCCGCAAAAAAACTAAAAGCCTTATATAAGCCTTATAATGAAGGTAACACATGCTGTATGTATCTATATTAGCCTACTACCAAAATGACTAAGTTGGCTACAAATACATAATGAGCCTTCATGATTAAATGTTTATTTTC
>JAQQAE010023239.1:0-10082 GCA_029823295.1 Pseudamia nigra
CAGATCAAACATGCGAATCATTGGTATTTCACTGTGGCGACCCCTGAGGGGAGCAGCCGAAAGGACAACAACAACAACATAGAACCCAAACCACAACACCGAGACTCTGTATTATGGCACAAATACAACATATCAGATGTTGAAAATGTGAGTTTTTCATTGATTTTGAAATTGATGGGCTCTTTTTGAAGTTGATGCCAGCAACAGCTTTCAGAAAAGTGGCATAATGTTTAAACACATGCATGGTGGAACGCCTCACAATTAAAGTGTCCGCAGTTTAACACCATGAGTGCCAAAAAGAGCGTCTCAGAGAGGCTGAGTATCTGAAATAAAGATGATGAGGGGTTCACCACTCGGTCAAAGAGTGCACTGGCAAATAGTGGCACAACTTATAAATAATGTGTCTTGGTGTAATATTGTATAGAATTTGTGGATTTCACATCCTAGAGAAAGAAAAAGTAGCTTGGTGCATCACAGTCCCTCAGCAGTCCAGGACTACGCAGCAGAACTAAGGGAGGGTTAAGGGTCACCTGACCTAGACCTAACTATACACTTTGTCAAAAAGGAAAGCTTTAAAGGTACAGAGTGTGTCTGCATCCTGGACCCAGACTGGGAGTTGGTTCCACAGGAGAGGAGTTTGGTAACTGAAGGTTCTGCCTCCCAGGCTAGTTTTAAAGATTCGAGGAACCATGAGTAGCCCTGCACTCTGACAGAGGAGAGTTCTGAATGGTTTATAGGGAACAATAAGGTCTGTGATATAGGATGGAGCCTTATTATTTAGAGGTTTGTAAGTTAAGAGCAGGATTTTAAATAATATTCTAAACTTCACTGGTAGCCAATGAAGAGAAGCCAGTACTGGAGAAATTTGACATCTCTTTCTGACTCCAATTAAAACTTGTGCTGTAGAATTTTGGATCAACTGGAGGTATTTTATAGGGTTATTTGGACATCCTACCTGTAGTCACTTACCATAATGCAGCCTCGAACTAATGCATGGACTAATTTTACTGCATCACTTTGGGACAGGATATTCCTAATTTTGCTTACATTAAGGAGATGAAAGGAGCACCTGGTGTTCCCAGGCAGTCTCTCATTCAAGTACTAACCAGTCCCGACCCTGTTTAGATTCTGAGATCCGATGAGATCCGGCGTGTTCAGGACAAACTTTAGGCCTCAGACAGCACTGAATTAAAACCAGACAACTCTGCCATGCACACAGGAAACCCATCATAAACGGGAGCTAGACATGCCGTCACATTCTCTGGACCTGAGCTCACTTAAGATGGACTGAGGTGATGAGGAAAACTGTCAGGTGGACTGATGAGTCCACATTTGACATTCTGTTTGGAAGTCATGGACCCTGTGCTCCAGGTGAAACAGGAGGACCATCCAGCTTGTTATCAATGCTCAGTTGAGCATGTGATGGTATGGAGGTGCATTAGTACACATGACATGGGTAATCTGCACATTACACAACATTAATGCTGAATAATATCTACATGATTTGGAGCAACATATACTGCCAAGTAGATGATCTGTGTCAGAGAATGCCTTGTTCATATCATCCAGAAAATGTCAAATCCCTTTCTGCATGTATGCCAACAACATGACTCTGGAATAAAAGTGCTATTAAAAATGTTTGCATTATGAAATATTAAATATGACAAAGGAGACCCTGAAGTGTTGAGCAGCTGAAATCTTACATTATGCAAGAATGGGGTAATAATTTTTTTTCAAAATCACTTCAGTCCTCAGAGGTGATGCAACAGAGTGGTAAACATGACCCTGGATCAACGTGTCTGAAACATGTTAGTGGAATTAAATTCAAAATGTGCATGCATAACATATGCTTTTATATGCTATTGTTTATTGTCATAATTTCTTATGTATTCATTATTTATTCTGTTTTTTTCAACAATTTTGTTGATTTTCTTGGCAATTTTGTTCATTTTGTGCATGAGTTGTTGTTGCAATTTGCTCATTTTACTGTTTTCTTTTTCATTTTTGTACATTTTCCCTTACTTAACTATTTTGGTCAACTTTACTCATTTTCTTGACAATTTTGTTCATTTTTTCCTAATTTTCCTAATTATTGTTATTTATCAATTTTTTGGGATAATTTTGTGCATTTTTACTCATGTTCTCCATTATTTTGTTCATTTTTTCCCTCATTTTATTCAGGTTAAACTCTGTCCTTGATCCTGCTGATTTGCTGCATCTGTTTTCATTATGATTATGTTACATATGTGTAATACCGCAGGCCAGAACGACGCTAAATGTCCTTAGTTGTGTAAAACAGTCATTACCCCAAACAAATTAACACGTGACACACACTCCGTTGCTGACATTCCCTCTGAGCCAATCACAGGCGTCGCGTGGTTTCGGTCCCGCCCCCCCGTTGCTTGGGTATAAAAGCTAAGTGTCGCAACCGTTGAGGGCAACAAACTCTCGTTGAACAGACAGAAGTGCGTGGAAACTCCTCGAAGCAGTGAACTAACGGTCACTCAGGTGGATTTGTTTTGCAGACATGATCCCAGAGACCAGCTTTGGAGCGGACGTCATGGAGAACAGGTGGGCTTTTGGAGACTTGTGCGCTTTTAGGTCAGATGTGGTCGGTGTGAGCCATGTGGATGTGCAGGGACGTTATGTGCCGTTGCAGGAATGTGTGTCGTCCTCTGATCCGGACAATGCACTGGTAGTAAACCTACAGTGACTCAGCTTCTGGTGCAAACCAAAACGAATCCAGTTTTGAGTGGGCACGCATGAAATCCTCCAAATCAGAATTGAGGGGCTTAGATTTGTGCGGACTGGAGGAGGCTGCAGACCCACACAGTCCCCATGCAACCCTGACTGCTGAGACCAGTGTGCACAGGGGTGTAGGTTTTTTGTGGACATTGGGGGAGGACGAAATAATCAAGAAACTTAGCCAAAACAAATAAAATAATCAAGAAAATGAATAAAAAACGTATGAATGTGCATGCAGGATGTTGTAATAAATAATAATAAACTAGAAAATGTGCGTGGGATTGCTGACTGAAAATGGCTGAAATTTGTTTTGCATTAAATGTTTTTATACATGTGTGTTTACACATGGACTCTTATACATGTGAAATTTGATCATTATCCAATATGAACGTCAAAGGATCAAAGGCAATTGACAGTGCTTTAGATTACAGGCAGGAATACTGGTTACCGTGGCAACGACAGTGCTTTAATCTTTTGACTACTTCACTGAAGAGTCAAGTTCACGCTTGCACTTTTACAGAAAGTTCAACTATTTTGACGCAGCAATCCGACGTGATCTCCTCAGAGATTGACCATCTTCTAGTTATATTATTTATTTATGAGATTTCGGCCTTGAATTGTGAAGCGGCTAGAGATAATCGGCGATTATGATTGGCGCTATACAAATAAAAATTGATTGATTTGTTCATTTTGTGAATTATTTTCTTCACATCTGCTCATTGTCTCCCACGTATGTTTGGTTTCTTGTTAATGTTGTTCCAGTTTTATCAGGATAAATGTCTAATCATTGTATTTTTCAAGTGTCAAGTTTGAGTTTTGGTCATGTACTGTAGTTTTAAACACTTAGTTAAAAAAAATGCAATGAACCAAAAATGACTTTCAGATACAAGAAGACAGATTCTGAGACGGTGGTTGTGTTTGTTTCAGGATGCAGTCTGTGGGCCTGGCTCTGGAGGAACTACTGGTTACAGCTCAGAAACAAGACTGCCTCACCGTTGGCATCTATGAATCAGCTCAGCTACTCAATGCGTGAGTGGAGACATTAACACAGACACACCTTCTCTAGTCCACTGATACTGAAGACATCTAGACCCTGAAAGAACATGTATGGAACTAGAAAATGTGCACTTTCTGAAGGGATTGCGTGGGATTGCTGAACTTGCTGAAAAAGTTCATGAGGGCATCCATGAATAAACATCAAAGGATCAAAGGCAGTGCAGTGTTGGCACTGTAATCACCAACATTCTGTTTGACTTCTCCACTCATTTCTGATGGGGGAAAAAATCTATAAATTATTTTAAAATTACAAAAGATGGATTTATAAACCACAGTAGCTGGAACATCCTGAGCAAACTTGACAATATGGTGTTTGAATGGTGTGACTCAGGCGATTTTGGATTTTGGTGTGACTCAGGCGAGAAATTTGTGCAATTTCTTGCCTTCTTAGGGTGTTTTTGTCATCAGTTGGTTGTCCTGTGCAGATGAAGTGTGGATACACAAAGTCAATAACCCTATTAGTGCCACTACAACTACTGTACAAATCTACATGATGGCACGCCGTCTGAAATATCTCAACATCTTTTAATCTGTCTCCATGTGCCATCACCAAAACCATCAAGCGCTATGATGACTAGTAATTCTATTAAACCTCTCTAGCAGATGTTGCTCTTAGTTTTCCTTTCCTAAAGAGACAGTTTCATCATAAAGTTTGATGACACAGTCAAAGCTGTCAAGATTTGACCTTCATTTCTTAAAGTATTGATGGGCTGCCTTTTCTCTTTACTAAACGGTTTCTTTCCATAGTATGGATTTCTACAGTAATTGTGTATTCGCACTAATAGGGCTACTGACTCTGTATCCACCATTCCTATTCCGCCACCCTTTAACTGAAGGCGTAAAATACAGTAAAAGTATGAGAAATTGTGCAAATGAACTCTTGACAAGGCACACCTATGATTGAAAGCCAAGTCATGAGTGAACAAAGCTAAATGTGTCTAGATGGCTTCAGTGTCTTCAAACTTTTGACTGGTAGTGCAAGAGTGTTCGTCTCTCCTCTTCAGCTCCTAAAACTCCCTTTTAAAATTTTTAAAATTGTCTCTTCCCCTTTCAGAGCACCTGACAGCGTGGTCCTGTGTGTCCTGGCGGCTGATGACGATGAGGAGGATGTGGCGCTCCAGATCCACTTCACGCTGTTGCAGGCGTTCTGCTGTGACAACGACATTAACATCCTGCGAGTGTTGGGTGTTCAGCGTCTACAGCGGCTACTCCAATCCGAAGACTCCAACAAGAACCTGGAAGAGTACGGAGACCTGCACTGCCTGCTGGTCACGGTGGGTCCCTGCATCTCTGCGACAGAATGCCAAAGAGACACATGTTATATACACTGTAGACGTACTGTAGTTACGATGTAGGTTCATACTGTGATCTAGGCCTGGTTCCACTTTGAAACTTTACACCTCTTGTCATTTTGTATTTTACTGACTATTTGCATTCACATGAATATTCCACTATCCTGAATGAATATAAATGATATCCGTGCATTCCATTTGGACGTTCCGAATTAGGCTTGTTTCCAAATGGAGCATTATTGTTTTGTCTGTTTGACGCAGATTCTTTAGCTGCGTATGCAGTAAATTGAGAACGTGCCTCTCATCTGCACATTTTACAGAGCCTAACTCCTGCCCCGTCTAGTTTTGACCCATGGGATCTAACTTTGGAAGTAAATTGCATCACAGTCGATGGTGCACGGCGGATAGTTTCCTGATCCTAACTGCATTCTGCCAATGTTCACACATGGTTTTTATCCGTTTTAAAAGATCATTTTACAACTCATGAAAATACCAGTTTGAGGTAGACTGAATACATACGTCAATATAAAGACTACGAACAGAGCTGCTGAAGAGTCTCTGCAGCTCAACATGAACAGACTGGGAGTGATTTTCATCTTGTTCACTACTTTATTCTCAACAAGTGAGGTTAACCTGCCGACGTAGCAGCCAGTTAGGTATCATGACATGTATCATGTGAGACATAATTGAAGTCCAGTGAGGTGTTTCACACAAACTGATAATTGTGAGTTTCTTGACCTGTAAACATGCCTTTTTAAAATTCCCAAACATCTGGAAGAGGGGGGCAGGACTGGAGCTGGTGTAGAGACAAAAATCCTTTCTGGTAAAGACAGATGCTCGAAAGTCCGCATTTCTAGTCAGAAGGTGAAACACTGCTACTTGTAGGACGCACTTGTAATAATCCTAGTTTTCCGTGCAGTGACAACGCAAGATCACCCTCCACCCTCTTCTGGTGTGCATTCACACAGCTCCAGGGTGGGAACTTATTGTAAACATGTGACACGCAAGACATGCAACTTTATTGGCTTAGTGGTTTGTTTTAGGTCTAATATGAATCTCCAGAGCAGGGGTGTGCAACCTGCGGCTCTAGAGCCTCATGTGGCTCTTTAGCCCCTCCTCAGTGGCTCCTGTGGCCTTGACTACTAATGGAAATAACATATAATAAATCAAAATGAACAAGATGATCACTAAATCAATAAATGGCCCCTAATTACAAAAAATACACAACGATATACAAAATGGACCAAATAATCAGGCTTATGAACCAGATCTCGTTATATAACAAACATGAACAAATCAATTAATACAACCAAAACAATATAGCTCGTTTACTTGAGCAAAAATAAGAAAATGATCCAAAAAAGCAAAATTATTAACAAGATGAAGACAAAATGATCCACAAAACAATCAGGAAAATATCACACAAATGACAAATGACAAATTTCACTAAATGAAAATAATAAAAATTAACAAAATATTCAATAAAATGACCAAAATATTGAGCAAATGTCACAAAAGTTCCAAGAAGGTGTACAAGAAGTACACCTGTGTTTGAGCATGACACCAACACTCGTCAAACGTGCTTGGGCACTGTACAGATTCCTTGGTACTGTAGCTAGCCAGTTTAATTCTTACATGTCCCTAGAATGTATATTTTAAATTTCACCTCTAGAAACCATGGGGATGCTTGAATCTAGCACGTCTGTATCCACCTGGTTTTGTGTTGTGCATGGAACAGGCTGTGTCAAGGTGCAAATAAGCTGCTGTTGACGTCCCTGTTTCCCCTGTGTGCCACGGATTCCATCATGTAGACTCACTGGCACCTTATCCCAGCATGTCAGAATGGGTTTGGTGATTCTGGTGGGATTAGTAAATCTTGGAGGACTGATGATTGTGTAGTTGTAAAATCCAAATGGCTTGTTTCATTTCCAGTTGTCTGAAAAAGAGGCTGTGTGTTTGGGCCTTCTTTCATAGCCTCCAGAGCTGTTTTTTATAATAAAAGTCAACAGGACATTTTTGACAATATGACTCCTTTAAATGCTACGGAAGAGGATCAGTACTGTTTTTGGAAATTCAGAAGTATGAAAAATTGTCCTTTTCAATAAAAACTGGAGCATGCACAGCTATGTGTAAACAGGAACTTGCACTTGCCATGTCCATGTGTCTTGTTTAAAAATAAGGACAAAAGCAACAATATTTAGTGCATGTAAACACATTTTCAGAGCTCAGGTCTGAACATGTTTTTTTTTTTTTTTATGCTTCCCCCTCTAGAATCCCCAAGCAGACCACTGCAGGCTCCAAGAAGTGGAGATGTACTGCCAGGAGAGCCGGCGCCTTGACCAGTGGGTACCAGAGCTGGTCCTGCAGGAGCGCTGAAGAGTCCGGCAGCACCTAAACACACCAAGGAAAAAAACCCCAAAAAAAAAAACACAGGATCTGCATCAGACACTGAACTGAAGGATCAGTCATGCAGAGGCAGCCTGAAGTGGACTGAAGCAGGGAGCCGGACTTTTCAAGCCCTTTCAGGTCCGGTTGGAGAGGATACCACTTTACAGTCTGCGCAAACAGACTTAATAACAGCCACCTTTAGCGTGCCAGCGAGGACACATGTCTTTTATATTGTGAAGAAAATCTAAGCCTTCATTTGCTGTGGCCGTGTTTTGTTACTTGCATAGTTTTGGGGTGTGACAGGATTTGAAAATGGGAGTAGTGGCTTTCAAACCACGCTGTCACACCCCAGCCTGTACCTGCATGGCCTGTGTGTTTCTATGGACTTGGGCAGGAATGCTGAGCATAGTTTCACCATTACAGCATTCCTGCAGCCTGACTCAGGAGAGTCCTTGGGGAGAAGGTGTGTGTGAATGTGTGGTATGTATGTACAATTGTGTCTTTCTTTAGAACAGACGGGCGGGCAGCGTGTGTGAGTGTGCGTATTGTTGAAATGAGCAGCGCAACAACCTGCACAATGGGTGGTTGCCGCGGAAACCAAAATCGAAATTGTGTTGGAGTTGAAGTCGCACAGGATTTATTGGCATCATGCGACAAAAACTGCCAAACACGGCTCTGAACATTGTGTTTCTCTGAGGACAGAAAGAGCTGTGTCATCTGATTAAATGGACACTGGCTGTAAATTCTCTTTGTGCCGCTGGAGAAAACAGTCACTATCTTTGTGCCTTTTTTCATCAAATGCTGTAAAGAGTTAGTGCTTTATTGGTAATTTATTGATTGTATCTGTTTTGTAGCTATTTATGGTCTATTTTGTGTTCTGTTAATGACCAATAAATTATTGCATTCATAATTAGCTCTGGCGCTTTCAGTTTCATCACATCTCTGCTCATGTTTCAAAACAATCTGTGCCTGCGTCACGGAATGGAAACCGAGTCACACAGCAATAGTTTACACTGGTTGCAGTGATGGAAAAAAAAATCCACTCTCTAAGACTGTGAGCCCTGCAAACAAGCAGACAGACACACAGTCAGACAGACAAGCTCTGTTATAGTAAACATAAGTCATGCAGAGACAGAAGCCAGGGTGGAGACAGAAACTCGTTGTGCCAGAACAAGCACAACAAGCTGATTTAGACACACTGTCCCTATGAGTCCAGGGCATAAAATTGCAAGTTATTCACATCTTCACTATGTTTAATTGCAGTGTTTTAATCATAAACTTGCAAATGCATGTTCCACAGAGCCGCAGCATGTGCAAATGGCCCCACCCATTACACGCCGTCTCCACATGATCGGTAGCATGATGTTCCTGCAGCCACAGTACAAGTGTTTTCCTCTCGCTCTGGCCTCCTTCCACTGTGTTTTGCTCTCCGCTCCACCCTCAGCGCTCACATGTTTGTTCACAGCACTGAAGCAGAGGGGGGACATTCAGGCACATGGACCTCCCACTTGTTTATTACTAGCTGCAGAGGGGAGTGACTACTGAGGGGAGCCTGGCCTCTTATTGGCTACTATTCATCCAACTTAAACCTCATAGGCTTTGACTTCCAGTGGATCTGGTGGACGGAGGTTTGAATGTTGGAGGAGACTCGTGACTCCTGAGGCAGAGATTCAAATGCCACGAAGATGTCTGGAGATGGACGCAGCACCTCGAACAATGACATTCCTGTAAATGTCCCCGTCATGGGGGCCTCACCTGGCTCTGGGCTCAGAGCAGCAACTCTCCCTTTTTAACTTCACACAGTGTGCTATGTTAGACATGAAACATGTATGTCCATGTGCATATGGACATATGAACATGTGCATATGGACATGTGTTTGAAATATCAGCTCTCACTGCAGGGTTATTACAGTTTTAATAGTTTCACGAGCTTTTATTTAGGATTTCAGTTTGGTTTTAGTGAGATTACTGAGTATTTTTATTTTGAGGAACTGACTTGTTTGTCTGTGTTATGAGAAAAGTCTTGATTGGAAAAAGCAGGATAAAAGAATCTGACGTGAATCATGATTCACAAACTATTGTTGATTAAAAAATAGCCTTAGTCTTTTCCCGCGTCATCTTTCTTTATAGGACAGGTTGTACATATGTTAAACAATTACAATGAAATATAGGATTTTAGATTATGTTCTTTTTTGTTGTTGTAGTTTTTATTTAGTCTTTGCATTTTTAAAAACTGTCGCTTTGATTTTAAGTCCCTGTGTTCTTGCACAAAATGTGTCCTAATTTCCCATTTGTCATTCATTCTCTGGTTGCAGTGACAAGAATAAAACAAAACTGATAGCGTGACTTCTCCCTAACCCTAATTATAGAGGACATCAAACACTGCATAATGTTACTGTTACTTCTTCTCCTCCTTTCGGCTGCTCCCCTCAGGGGGCGCCACAGCAAAATGCCAATGATTTGCATGCTTGATCTGGCATAGGTTTTTTCTATTCTATTCGTATAGCGCCAATCATAATCACGACTAGGCACTTCACAATTTGAGGCTGAGACCTCATGACTATACAGACGATCATTTGCATTCACAACTATGGCATACAA
>JAQQAE010023240.1:0-10082 GCA_029823295.1 Pseudamia nigra
TCACCTTCCTCACCACCAGAGTCATCCTCACACCACCATCCTATGCTGTCTGGCAACACTCTCACCCACTACTACTTCACAGTCACTGACTTCCTTCAAATGACATCGTCTACACAAGGTAGTCTACCTGTGTGCTCATACCTCCACTTTTATAAGTCAAAATAACATTTAATATAAGTTGCAGCGCCACCTGCTGGGAACAGGAAGTCTTCACGTCATCCGATTGATATGAAATTTGCAGGTGGTCCTGTGGGTGACATACAGCGGTGCAACATACACATAGGCCAACCAACTTTAGATTGTGTGGATGACTGGTCGTTAATGCATACAAATTGAAATCTTTGTGAGAAGTATAGACTGAAACGAATTTAGCGCAATGCCCTTAATCTCAATAGAGTGTTTTAATCTGTATAACAGAATTTTATGGTCGTGTCAAAAGTAGTACTAAGTACTGAAACTAGTCCATTAACTGAAGCTAATAGATCATTAACTTCCACCAGTGCAGTTTCAGTGCTGTGGTGTTTTGTAAACCCTGACTAAAATTCTTCAAACAGATTATTTCTGTGTAAATACTGTTGAAGTTGTTTAGCAACAGTTCTTTCAAGGACTTTAGCTGGAAGTGGTAGGTTAGAGATGGGTCTGTAGTTCACTAGATCACCTGGTTCAGAGTTAGTCTTTAAGGATGGGCTTGATCATAGCGGTTTTAAAAGGCCTGTAGCACGTAGCCTTACGACTGGTCTATCAGATTCAAAATAGTACTATCAATCAAGGGAAAGACATTTTTAATTAATTTAGTTGGGTTGAGGTCTAACAGACGAGTGGAGGGTTTTGCTGAGTTAATTATTTTAGTTAGTTCTAACAGATTACTACATGAGAAGGTGTCTAAGTGTATAAGTGTGTTGTATAAGTGTATTGCCAGCTGAAACACAATCACCCATGCAGAAATTATCCAATGGGAGGCTCGTACCTATTTGCTTAGTTAAATCCAGGTGGTGACCTTTTTTGGCCAGGCAGTGTTTTAAGTTGATTGAACAAAACCTGTAGGATGTGTTTGTTCAGATATGAGGGGAGAAAAATGCCAAAAATCGCTATAAAATTCAAAATGGCAGCCATACCTTTGAACTTAGTCATTATACCAAAATACTATTTTAGTGAACAAAAATGAACAAAATAATCCACATTATGAACAGAAATGAAAAGAAATAAAGAAAATGAAAAACAATGTGCAAAAAATAAACAAACTAATCAAGGCAATTATCACTGTTTACATGCATATATTTGCTCAAACAGGGAGTGACTCAGGAACAAGGACATACGAGCAGTCCTGTAGATAACTACTGTATCTGCTGGGGGGTATTCTTGACATATAAACCATTGCCAGCAAATGTTGATACTATGGGGAAATTCAGGAATTTTAACTAGCTGTCGTCCAGCTGTGATAACAGATAAAAACACAGCGGCTGAAGGCATTTTGTCTTCCTAGCATCCTGCCAGTTTTGTTCCACTGCCCATTTGTCAACAGTGATGTCCAATCGCTCAGTGCCAGGCGGGCAAATCAGCACCTTGTCACTTTTGAAATGACAATTTGAGTCTCAGTCAAGTCTGCAACCAGTTTATGCCTCACAGCCACTCGCTACCTCAAAACAGCTAAAAATAAAGCCAACCGATCTAAAAAGGCAGGCTCACGTGCAGTCTACAAAACTGTCCACATCAGAGCCTCAGAGGTGACTTTCAGGTACAGGATGTGTTTTTTTTTTCTCTCTTTTTTATCAAAGGGAGTGATGCAGAGTTGAATGTAACCTGCGTAGGACAACGCAATGAAATGTCAGTTTGGTCTCATAGCAAAATAATCTAAAAGCGAGAGGATCCATCATGTTCAATCAGCCATGTAATGCAAGGAATCGAAGATGAGGATGGAGACGCGTTAGTGTTAAAGCACAAATTGAAGACATACAGTACATATACAGTGGTACGCCGTTTAACGGACACTTAAAACAACAAAAAATTCGGATGCCGACGGAAAAAAAAATTAGCAAAAAATTTGAACCAGACAACAAAATTTGAACCGGATAACAAAAGTGTCACTTCCGGGTCTCGGCCGAGAAGGAACCAGAAGCAGCTAGCGCTAGCGGCTAGCACTAACCGGCTGTGAAACAGGAAACAGCTCAGAAACAAGACTGCCTCAACATCGGCATCTATGAATCAACTCAGCTCGTCAATGCAGAACCCGACAGCGTGGTCCTGTGTGTCCTAGAGCCTCTGCCATCGTATGCTAACTCCACTCCGGAGCCGGCTATGTTTTTAGCTGTAGTTAACAACAGTAGCCGTAAACACGCTGGAGCTGTGCTTCAACCGGCAGCTCCGGTTTCCGGAGCTGTGTTTACAGTTATGGACGTGTGCAGTGTCCACGGTCACACTACCAAGTCATAAGCCAAGGTAGGAATACATTGTAAATCATTTTTAGAACTAATTTCATTCATTCCATTTCAGATAATTAACATAACTTCTTTTTCAAATAATAATAATGAATGAATGTGCAGGTAGGGGTGTGTAATACATACTTTATATGGGAGTTTGTCGTGGGTTCAGAATGGATTCATTGGTTTTACATGTATTCCTATGGAAAAAGTCGCTTTGCATAATGAATGATTTGGACACAGAGCATGACGCCGGAACAGATTAAATTCGTTATCCGGGGCACCACTGTACGATGGTGACATGATGCAAACTCAAGTACAAAAGACATCTGATTGAGCCAGTTAAGGCTGAAGTCTTCCTGTGATAACTACAGTTGCGGTTAAAATTATTAGCACCCCAATGAAAGTGAACTCATTGTCGAAATCTAAAATGAATCTAATTGGTTTCCAGTTTATTATAGAGCCATTTTTCAGAAACTGTCTTGATTAAGGGCTTATCCACACAGAGACAGAAACAATCTATTTCTTTTTCATTTTAAAATAACTTTGTCATGAACGCAGCACTGTGTCATGAAATGAGTGTCCCACCACTGAAAACAAAACCACTGAAAACACTGTTGCATACACTGCACATATGCCATGCCTGTCCATGGTGCTGTACCACTGCCACAGAAATACCCCAAAACACAGAAGAAAATGAACATGTGCATAAAACTCACGCAATGTTAAACACATATGCGTCTACTCTTCTCCATGAATGCTTGTTGCTTACGGTGGCAATACAGGAGCAGAGGATTTTGCTGTAAAATCCATAACAAGCTCAGTAGCTTCTGCAGCACAAACACAACACTGCAATCTGCCACTTGCTGTTGTGGGCAGGGTTAGCACATGTAGGTTAAGGAGACATGGGGGTATGGTGTCTTTGTTTCTGAAGAGATGTGTATGGGTTATAAACATGGAAACACAGAGATTTGTTCACTCTGTGATGCAGTTTCAAAAATTTGGGGCTCCGGAGCATTACATTATACACTGTAGATAGTGGGATCTTCAAAGTCTTCACAATTTTATGTTGAGAAACATTTTTCTGAAACTGTTGCAATTTGTCACAGATTGGTGAACCTCTGCCCATCTTGACATCTTGAGGCCCATTTATACTCTATGCAAGTGCATTGTTTTTCAAATGTTGTCAAACTTTGCCTGCATTTATACTCCAATGCGTACTTTATGTTAGCATGGATGAACACATTACATCCACTAGTGGGCAGTATCGAGTTCACACTGTCCTCCAGTGTGGAGATTGGATTTCTGTCTGAAAATACTAAGTGAATTTTTTTTTTTGTCATGAGTCATTATGTTCTCAAACATTTTATTTGTTCCCTCTACTAAGTGATCCGGTCCATCTTTAACTTTTTGCTCCGTTATTGAGATGTTATAGCAAATAATCCAACATTACATGTTACTATGGTAACCAGTGTCGCCGGAACTTTGTATCTCCTATCTATTCAATATGGACATAGCTTTACCTGAGATTCACTCGATTGCAGTTGTGGGTACTGTACGTACTGTAAGTGTTTACACCAACAACACTGTAATATGATTTTGTTTCACACTGCTTGGTGAAGTTGTAGCGTGTCTGTAGGCTAGCAGTTTGTTAGCTTTCCCCATGTCGTACGCCGTTCATACGAACATGGTTACATCCTGTTTTTGCTTCCAAGATGTTGTTTATGTCTAAGGTGACACTAATATATACAGTCTAGGGCACATCCTCTCCTCAAAAAGTTGAGCCATTTCTGTTAATCTTTCAGTGTTTAATGTTGCGTTCTGTTCTTCTTTCCTTTCATGAGCCGTACTGCACTAGAGCGCCCCCACAGTTTCTGGTGGCACTGCAGTGATTTCTACATTAAGGACGGATGCATAAGCCCCTCGAAAACAGGCCAAACTTGTAACATAATGCACGCTGAGACCGGCGGGAACGCCCCCCCTGCATCCATATGCGGACTTAGCATAGAGTACAAATGGGCCTTTAGAAGCTCTTCCTCTTTAAAATGCCCAGTCATGTTACTGACCTGTGACCAGTTAACCTAATTCATGTCAAATGCTCCTGAAGTTGTTTTTGAATTTGTTTTCCAGCCTTTTCTTTTGCCGGTTACAGCTTTTTTGGCATGTGTTGCTGCCACTGAATTAAAAAATGAGCTAATATTGTCCATGACATGGTAAAATATCTCTCTTCCAACATCTGACACATTATTTCTTTTCTATTGTGAATAAAATATGGATTCATGACATTTGCAGATCATGGCATTCTGTCTTCATTTACATCCCAACTTTTTTGGAATTGGAGTTGTATAAAAAGAATGCTTGTTAATTCCTTTCATAGTCATATTAAACTTCCAACAGATTGTATTCCAAGAAGAGGCAGCATGAAAATCCCCACTTCCTGTGAATGTTCAGTAAAATCAGATTAATAGACTATTGTTAAAAGGACCGGGTGGATAAACAGGCTCATGCTAATGCGTGTGAAGACAGCATGTAAAATTCTGTTTCTCCTGATCATCTGACAGCTGATTCAAAAGCTCCTGATTCTGATACATGTTGCAGGGAATCATTTCAACACCTCTTTTGTACCAAATAAGAGTTAATAATGAGCTATTGTTGCAAGAAACCAGAATCCTGCACTACCATTTTACATCAAATTGCCAGGCTCACTCGCCTTTATTTTCCGTTTGTGCACAAACAACACAGGGACGTATCGGATTGTAAGCGCTGCTGCAGTCTTCTTTGATTGCCTCTGTCTAAAATTCAGATCTATAGCTTTACCCCCCACGGCAACAATGTACTTTGTTGTAAATCCACTGCAGCAGCCGGTGTACACAGTGCAGAGTGAAAACACAGTGGGTGTCAATTTTACCACCTACTACGGCCTTGTACCTGCTTTCATGAGTGGTTTCATTTTTGTACATACTTTTGCTGACACCTCTATCAGGTCTGACTCTCTCTTGACCGCTCCTACATTTTCTCCTCTTAAGTAAAAGTTAGAAATTTGTTACTGCAAAATCAGTCAACAGTGAAAGTAAAGGTTGGAGAATAGCACGAATGATAGAGTTTTAACTGCAGCAATAAGAGAGATGCACGATTAATCAAACTGCAATGACAGCCTCTTTGATTTTCTGGTGATATTTTGGATTCAGTGACACTGCACAAAGTGAAGCATGGAGTAAAAAGTTTAAAAGCATAAGCGTTAGAAAAAAAAGCATACCACACACAAAACAAGACGACAGAATACACAAAACAAACAGTATGTAGTGGATCCATGGGTGTGTTGTGCTCCAGGACAAGCATTTTTCCCACTTAATAACATCACTGGTTTTTATATTCGATTTCTGACTTCTAATATTATTGCTCTGTGTCCAATATTACTTTGGGTTACTTTGGAATAAATTGTACACTCACACCAAAGGGCACCGTGTGTGAGGGACTCTCTTTTCTCTTTACTTAACTGGGTGTTTCCTACCATCACATGGATTTGTACAGTAGTTGTAGTGGTCCTTATAGGGCTATTGGCTCTATACCCACCCTGCCTCTACCGAAGGCACCTGATGGTCTAAAGCAGATGAAGAAGGCAAGACATAACAAATAAATTTTTGACCCTGGGTTGTTTAACTTTTTGTTTATAACCTAGTTGTTTCCGTCAGAACATCATGTTTTCATGTCGGTTTGCATGTAACCTCTGCAAAGGACGCTCAAATAAATGTAAGACTATTACTTTGGGGTGCAATAATATTCGGGGGACATGAGCATAGGTTCAAATGATAATAGTGGGTTTTCACTATGAAGAGAAACGGCACTGCCTTGGTGGAGGTCTGCGCTCTGAATACCTTCTACTTTGTTTGATAGCAGGATTATGCAAAAACTACTGGACAAATTTCTCTAGCGGTGGTCCTTGAGGTACCGATGAACCCATAAGATTTTAGGACGATCCAGGTCAATATGGATATTCTGGATCACTTTTTGATATTCTGTGACATTGTGCAATAGGTATTTTTTTTTACATTTTTGCTAATATCATGAAATATAATCAACATGACAATATATAACTCCTAACACATTACTAACTGACTCATTTAAATCTGGATCATGAGCCACATGTCTGGGATGAAAAAACATATTTGGAGGGTGACAAATACGGGTTTGCCATTACAGAAAAATCCAATTTTTCTGGATAACTCATGATCAATTGAACATAAACTGATGATTACAAATGTTATGTTTAGATTTTCAGGGTTGGACAATAGGATGATCTTACTTATTTTGGCCAATGGCTGATCCAGACTGGGAATACATATACATTTCACAATTATGGAAAACTGTTATACTTAGTCATAAATAAACATGAATTAAAATTTTCAGTTGTGTCACATCTTTTCCCTGTCTCAACCTTTTTAAGAAAATTCCTGTACTGTACAGTATATTACAAAGAGGGTGTTGGGTAGATGAATAGCCCTGGTGGAGGTCTATATCTCTGGAAGAGCTCTAGTTCCGTACAGTATGTGTTCTTTCACATTTTGGATGTCTTCAGTATTAATGTACAATGTTGAAAATAATAAAAATAAGAAAAAACACTTCAGGATTGGTAACGCATAATGTTTTCTTTTAACCCTTTCACACATGCTGTCCACTACACTGGACAAGAACAATTTATAGTCATTTAAAAATTAAGGTAAAAAGCAAAACAAAATGCAGTAAAATAGTGAGTAGTTTGACTTAAAATGAACAAAATACTCAGGGAAAAAGAAACACAAGAAGCAAAAAGAATAAAAAATAACAATATAAGTAGTAAAATGAACCGAATTAAACAAAGTGAACAAAAATGAACTAAATGAAATTAGAAGCAAAAATGAGCAAAGAAATAACAAAATATGAAGCAAAACTAACAAAAATTAACAAAATAAGAAGCAAAATGAGAAAAGCAATCAAGGTGTGACGAAAGGAGCAAAAAAGAAGAAAAAAATAACAAAATATACATATAAATAAATGAACCAAATTAGATTTAAAAAATGAACAAAAATAAACCAAAACAGTCAAGAAAGTGCTTTAAAAATAAACAGAAGCAACAAAAACTAAATCTTTCAAACTTTGTGGTTGATTACGAATTTTTTTATACATTCTCAAATAGTAACTGAGGCGTAATTCACTGAACTTAACCATTTTCAGCCAGTACCTGACTAAAATAAGTGACTATTTTAAAGAATGTAAAAATGTCATTTGACACCACGCGACCAAAATGGTTTAGTCATTTGATTGATATTCAGCGTTATATAAGACTGTCATGCATAACATGGAGATCGGTGCATGCGTTCAGAATTCTTGCAAACAGCTGATCCGAGACATCACCGTGATCTTGTTGCAATAGCGTGTAACATTTCCTGGTGAAAAGTAATTAACTTCACTGTGTGATTATGTGTGTGAGCAGCTGACAGACACCGCCGGCTGCCTTTAGCTGTCGCTGCTAAACACCGAGAGGAGACGGTCGCTCCAATCACCGCGTAGGGACTGAAAGCTATCTTAGGGTGGAGAGGAGCGATGACTATTTCACCTGAAATTAGATTTATGTAAATGCAAAGTGGCTGCCAAACACTCCACCGGCTTGTTTATGCATCAAGTGAAATGGCTGGAAATGAAAGATGGCGCAGGCCCTGGTCAAAGAGAACAGATGATTGATATGCTCACTGCCACTTTATTGATTAATGTCTGCTCCAAATTCAGATGGAGACATTAGAGCTCGCCCTGAGTTTTTCCAAAAAAAGGACAGATTTGATCAATTCTGTGGTTTACAGAAAGAAATGACAGTCTCCGATTCATTCATGGTATGACTCATTTAAAAATAAGAGATTAACTGATGGGCAACTTTACATGCAGGATATGTGAAGATCCCAGACCACACCCACATTCTCACTAACACACCCTGATAAAACAGTATAAGTTCATGGTTTTCTTATTTTTGCTTGTTTTTTATTCCTTTACTTGATAATTTCATCATTTTCGTCCCACCCAAACTCATCAATAAAACAGTTCAAGCTCATGGTTTTCTTATGTTGCTCGTTTCTTGTTCATTAATCATTTATTTCATATTCTTGATAATTGTGATGCGTTCTTGTTCATATTCTTGTTTATATTGTTGTTTTTACTAATTTTCTTGATAATTTGATCATTTTCACCCCATTCCTACTTCTCAATTAAACAATATATGTTTATGGTTTTCTTATTTCACTCCTTGATAATTTCACTGCTTTTTTCTTCATATTCTCTTTTATCTTGTTGTTTTTATTTAATTTTCCTGATAATTGACAACTAAATGATCATTTCCACTGCACCACCACTCCCCAATAAAACAGTTTAAGCTCATGGTTTTCTGTTCATATGGAACTTCTGAAAATCTCCTGCTTTTCATTCTGGGCTCATTCTTATTCACATTTTGCTGTTTTTTTTTTAATTCATTGCTGATTGCTGATTTTGTTCATTGTTTCAGTAATTTTGATCACCAGTGTTCATTTCCATAATTAGTCTGGAAATTATGGTTAACTTTTTTGATTATTTTGATCAGTTTGTCATTTTTAAACATTTTTGCTTTGCTTTCATAATTTAATGTTTATTTTACTCATTTTGATTCAACTTTGTCCAGTCTTTAAATGCAAAAAACAATATTTTACAACATGTGAATTCGTTAGTTAAAAAAAATATCAGTTGGTAGGGAATTTTTTCCCACGCCATTTTGTCTGTTATTTTTCTGTTTATTTTTTATTCATTCTCTTGCTTATTTTGCCCGTTCATCGTTTTGTCCAAATTGGAGCATTTGACAATTTACCAAAACATAGAAAATTAAGTGCTTCACGCTTACATTTCCTAAGAGGATCCAGGCTAAACCCCCCATTCCCCACTGTTCAAATGAGACCCATGCCCTTGTGTGAAGGTGTGGGTGGATTTATTTCTATTTTAGAATGGCAACCGCTGTGAAACAATCAGAAAATAATTTATAGCTTTATAGTTCGCTCATCCACGCCGGTCTTCTTGGTATGGACACAGTCTCTTTTAATTTATTGTCTCTGCTACCATCTCATTCTCCCCTTATGTTAGAAATACAATCTGTCGCAGCACTGGTTCTCAGCTGGTGGGTCGCGACCCTTCAATGGTTTTATCATCTGTAGTTCACAGTACAAAACCTGTGTTTAAAGGTAAAAAGAGATTATCCTACTTTTTTGTATTTTTTTAATAGTACTTTTTTAATCCCTTGCGGGAAATTAATTTTTTCAGCCGCAAATATTTGATTGATTATTATTATTGTTGTTGCTATTCTCCATATATGTGTAAATTTTTTCATTTAAATATTTGCGTTTATGAGCTATAGCCTTAAAGGTCCCATATTTTGTCTCTTAAATTTATATCTGTACCATGTGCACTGTATGGATAAAAACATTCTGATGCTTCACCAGAACAATGGAGAGACAGTGACTTATATAGTATCCATTGCACAGACAGGAAAAGGGTGAATCTCATTTCCATTTGAAGGGACAGTAGGGATGAGTATAGACCAGGGGTTGGCAACCCGCGGCTCTGGAGCCGCATGCGGCTCTTTAGCGCTCCCCTAGTGGCTCCCTGGAGCTTTTTCAA
>JAQQAE010023241.1:0-10082 GCA_029823295.1 Pseudamia nigra
GTCAATAAACTGGCTAAAAATGAACTCTGCTCTGAGTCCCGCGTCTGAGTCTCCCGTCAGTGCGTTCGGTTCTGACAGTATATAATAAACCACACATTAAATGTACATCTAATATGTTTGAAAAGACCAATTTGGCAGCATTTCTGCTGTTTGGAAATCTTTCTCTTTTCTATTGAGTTTACGAGTTTGGACAATGATTTGAGGAGGATGAAAAAAATAACAAGATAAAAGATGACCAGCAATAATACAGATATGTTTATGAAAGATCCACATTGTGTAAAAGACATTTTACTCTTTTCAGTATTAACAATGGAGGCAAACAATAATGAAATAGATTCATTATTGTTCAAAAATTTAAAGACAATTTTAGTTTCTTTCAGTTTTTTCAAATCTCACTCTACAACTTCATTTATTTTCACTGCTAAAATCAGTATTCGTCTTCTTTTTATTAACTGTAATCATTCACCCTCAGTCTTTCCTCCATTTTCTCCTCTGCTTAAAAAACTCTGAAGATGCTTCCTCATGACTGCTGACCGTTTGTCTTTTTAGGAACTCTTAGAAAGTATTATGATGTTTTATGAATCACTTATCTTCACTGGGTTCTAATCTTAAAAATTCAGAAACCATGCCCATGATTCTAAGAATCCTTGTAGAATTATGGGTGTGGTCTTCACTAGGGGCTACTCTTTGCACTAGGAATATTTTGGAATACAGGTCCTGGTATTTATTCACATGATACAGTGTGAGATTTTAAACTGAAACTTAGGGTGCACTCACACTAAGACCAGTTTTCCCATTGCTGAAGTCTGATTATCCCCCGTCCCCATTCCCTAGCCGGTCTGTACTCACACTGCTCCAGGGAGAAGTCAGCTGAAGGAGCTTGTTATAATAACACATGTAATTTACTTCACTTTGTGGCTAATAATTTTTGATATGATCCAAACCTCTAATGGATTTCTCCCTTATGTACAGTGGATATAAAAAGTAGCCTGTTAAAATGCCAGGTTACTATGAAATAAAAAATAATAATAAATCATTTTAAAAGGTTTCCCATGTTTAATGTGACCTATAACCTCTACAGTTCAACTCTATCTCTACAAATGAATCTGTTAGAAGAAAAAAATATAAAAAATAAACAATGCATTGTGACCTAATTGTTCTTGAGATTTTTCAGATTGACTGACTGCTGGGCTGTCTTTTCATTTAAGAGTGTTTCTTGCCATAATATGGACTTGCACAGTAGTTGTAGTAGCACTAGTAGGGCTAATAACTTTGTACCCACCTTTCCTCTACCCAAGACAACTGATGGTCTAAAGCAGGCAAGAAATGGCACAAATTAATCCTTGACATGGCACACCTGTCAAGTGAAAACCATTCCTGGTTACTGCCCTGTGAATCTGATGAGCCAATGCAAAGCTGTCATCAAAGCCAGAGGTGGCTACCTTGGACAATTGTATAAGATATGTTGGGTTGTTTAATGCTTGTTTCTTTACTACATATGGTCTTTCACAATCTGGATACCTACAGTATTAATGGACCATTTTGAAAATAATAAAAAAAACAGAAAAACCACTGGAGGAGAAGGTGTGTCCAAACTTCCATATTTGAACATGTAATGGTTGTAAAAGATGCTGGTGATAGATTAGTTTTAATTGCACCTTTATACTCATATATACAGTGGTACCTCACTGTAAGAACGCTTCCTCCTACGAAATATTCGTGGTACGAAAAAAATTTTGGCCAAAAATGCATCCCATTAACTGCAAAAAACATCGAATTACAAAGAGATAAACCCGGAAGTGAACTCTGGCCCACCCAGAAGTGACTGTGATGTTCCAGCTAGCTATCTAATAGCAGCAGCTACCAATCTAGCAACATGCTAACAACAATACAGTAGCCTCAGATATTGGTAAACAAAAGCATACAAAACACATGCAGCCTATGAGATGCATGCATCACACAGTTAGCTGACACACAGCATCAGCTGTGTCATAAGTCATAGTAAGAAGACATTCTAAATCGCTTTTATAACTAATTTTCTGCATTCCTTTTCATATAATTAACATAACTTCCTTTTCATATAATAATGATGAATAAATGTGCATGTACAGATGTGTAATACAGTATATATTTTATATGGGAGTTTTCGTGAGTCCTGAAATAGATTAATATTATATTTACATATATTCCTATGGACAAAACCCGTCCCACTGTAAGTAATTATTGCCGTATGAACGTCATGCTGGAATGGATTAATTTTGTACAGTGAGGTACTGCTGTACTCCTATCTTTAAACTTTACGGGCTGTTTTCAGTTAAACTTGACCTCATTTGACTTTTGCCAGCAGCCTGAAATTGAATACATTTCTAGACTGGCCCAAAATGTGGAAAAATGAAAAAGTTACCCCTTCTAATCTTGCAAATATTTCTACAACAATGCTGTTCTTGGTGACATCTGGCCTGTATATGCCCGTCAATAACTATGCATATGCAAATATTTAGATTTCTTTCCTTATTCAGAAAAAGACCAAATTCTTAACAGTCTGTGTGCATGGCTAATGAAAGTGACCCCTCCACTTATACTTCTGTTCTATGCAGCTGCAGACTCCAATTATAAATAGGAGGAAGTTTTTCACTGATGGCAGATGTTCCAATGTGTAAATGCAGCTTTCCCTTTCATTCCATCAAACACTGGATTTATGGACCTGGTTTACTGGTTAATTTGTGGGTATAAAGAAACCCCTGTAGATATCCTCTTTCATGTTGCCCTATAGTAGGCATATTCCTCCTTAGAAGTGGGGATTTTTCTTCAGAATATTCATTTCTACCAGAGAGGGACTTTGTTTCCATCATAGCTGAGCCTAAGGTCGTTTTCACACCCAATAGCCCAGTAGACTCGGTTACAACATTCAGCTGGTTTGCTTTCATAATGCACTTTGTCAAATGAACCGAATGTTTTGGATAACGTATTCCCCCGATCCTTGGTGCCAGAATGGCATCTTGTTCTTCACACCAAGGAAACTTGTCCTTTTCTTCTCCTGAACTGCCACTTCTTTGAAGGATGTCACAGAATTATATATTATTACTGGAATTTTCTTACCTTTGTGCAACAGTGCTCTACTGTACGGGTGAATCCCAGAGCCTCCATTTTCCCACTAATTAGTGTGAAATCTTCATTGTTTTTATGAGTGATTTCCAGCAGCTGTGATATATATTTTTCTGACCATATTTCTGTCAGAGCTTTTATCTCGTTCTCACTCTACATCTGACTACGAGTCATTTCTCGCAGCTGTTGTGTTACCTGCTGTCACAGCTTGCAGCAGATAGGCTGCTTCTCCTTTTCCCCTCCCTTCTTCCTGTGTGTGTGTGTGTGTGTGTTGATTGCATGAGTGGAGACAGGTGTACAGGACTCAGACCAGTTGCTCATCATCAGCAATCACCCACAGCTATAAATACAGTGGTGCCCTGGCTAACGAACGCTTCTGATAACGAAAAATTTGGCTACCGAAGAAAAAAATTAGCCAAAAAATTTGAACCGGCTAACAATAAAACATTGCTCAACGAAAGAAGATAGACCTGGAAGTGAACTATCACCCGGATGTAAACAGTCAACACAATAACGTGAAAGCTCCCACGGGATGTAATAGGCCGGAGTGGCCGGCTGTGTTAGCCCTGTTAACACAGTGAAATTATTTAGAATGTATTCTTACCTTAACTTATGACTTAGTAGTTTGTCAGTGAACACTGTACACGTCCATAACTGTAAACACAACTCCAGACACTGGAGCTGCCGGCTCTAAGCACAGCTTCAGCATGATTACGGCTACTGTTGTTGGCTATGGCTAACAACACAGCTCCAGCTGTTTTGTTAGCTATGGCTAACAGCAATTGGGTCGTTTTCCCAGCAATCATAACACATGCAGTGTTGCCCATGCCTCAGTAAGGGAAGTTGCTACTGGCTGTCCTAAAAAGTCACTAAAAGTTGCTAAATGATGTCATTGCCTAATATTTATAATTGAAATATTATAAAACTGACTAGAAATCAGCCTTACAATACAGTCAGTATGCCCTTGTATCATCTCCAATAAACAGCTTCAACCAGCCTTTGAAATGATCATTTGATGCGCTAAACAGCTACATGTTTAGCTTATGTTACAGACAGACACTCATGCAGCGGATGAAGTGAGGAAGTGACTGAGGCTGTGTGGGCCAAATGTGGTGATTTATTTTAGTGCAGTGATTTATATTAGGCAAAGAAAGTTTCACATTTACATCCAGCCAGTAGCGGCTTCACGCATGCACAATTGATTTGCAGTGTGGAGGGGTGAAGATCTGCTCTGACTGCACCTGAGATGCACTGCTGCATGACGACTAGCCCGGCTGAGAGTCCTTTGGGATGAGGGAGGGGCCCAGGGCAGCACCCGCCACTCATTGTGAATAGTAAGAATGATACATGCTTTCACATCAGAGTCCCCAAAAGTGACACCAGAAATAGGCGGTAGATCTGTTGCTGGTCGTTTTTTTGAAAAAGAGTCACTAGTAGGGTCTGAAAAGCTGCTAAATAGCGACAACAAAATCGCTATGTTGGCAACACTAGCTTCATGTTAGTTTGTTTTGGTTGTGTTTACCCACGGTGCCATGTGTTGCAGTCCACGTCTTGCATTTGGTTCACTTGAAGAGGCCTATGTATGTTTTTAGGCGAACCAGAATTTGCCTTTGATCTACATCAAAGTTCACATCTCTCCAAACGAACCAGGCTTTCTGAGCAAGCAAACTAGAGTTTGATTAAACAGGGCTGGTGTGAATGCACTTTAAATCTTCTACTGAGACACGTTTTCCAAATGAGCTGCATACACGTCCAAATAACCCTTATAAATCAGAATAATAACATATCCCCTGTGTCTTACTTGGACAGTCCTGTGTACATAAAAAGACCTAATTCAAAATATCCAAGCACAGTATGTTGTATTCATGGAATATTAGTGTTCATGCAAACACACTCATCAAGGGAAAGCAATGGTTTTATGAATCTTGTACCTGTATAATTTTGCATGTTTAGCTTCATGTTCATGTGAATGAGAAAACGTGGTTAAATATCAATAATTATGTAATTTATTCGCTGATGTTAAACATTTAATGGGCTCAAATTGATGCCAAAACTGGGTGGGTTAAGAAAGCAGAATTTCTAACGGTTGTAATAATAAAATTCACTGGTCCAGAGTGTTCTATTTTCAGTTCTGTCTCAATAAAAATTATTATATCTACATAAAATAAGAAATTATTTTGTGTGACAGTACATGTAGATGTTTCTTATTTACAGAGTGGTGTAAAACCTGCAAAATCACTGCTCTCTGAAGTATTCATTGCCCACGTCAATGGAGTGTAGGTTTAACTCGAAATCAAAAGAAGCTAGGTTCACAAAATTTGGCATACAGGTTGCCATTACGACTAACACCTGTGGCTATGTTTTCACAGGCAAAAGGTTAAAGGTCAAGGCTGCAGGGTGAAGTTCAACATCAGTTTTGGCATACAGACATTTTATTATCAGTGCTAGGGCCACCAGATTTTAACACATGTGAGCCACAGGGTCTGCATCTCTGTCGAGTGCGATTCTAGTTAAGGATTAATTATTCATTTATTCATGTCAGAGGCTATATATACTTTATAAATTGATCTGTGGTTCAGTTTAATGTTGCACAAATTCCCAGTTTGGTAGAAAATGAACAGTATGTAATTGCTAAAATGATCCAACATGTCATTCAAATGTATGTCTAAGTTAACATCTTAGTGACTGCAGTATTATGTTTCCTTGACACAGATTTGGGCCAAGGAAAAAAGAAAAAGTCCCGTGGTGTGAGATCAGGCGAATAGGGAGGATGATCAAGCACTGACATTTGTTTTTGGGTTTTACCAAGAGCACAGCGTGAGCTGGAGAGCTGTCTTGATGAATAATTAAATCATTTTCCCACAATTTTGGTCTTTTTCTTCAGACTTTTTCAATGATTTTAAACAATTTGTTCAATTTGTTGAATGTTTTCAGATGGTTTTGATGTACATGGGCATCCAGAATGTTCATTGTCTTGGACATCCTCTCTGCCTTAACTAATCATTTTCTGACACCTTAGTAAAAAACATGTGCTCTTCAATCAGTATCTAGCAGTGAACTAAAGTCATCACTTATTGGAAACTTACAGCAGTTGTGTGTGAATACCCACCCTTTAATATATAACAGTCAGTGCGACGTGAACCATGTGGTTTTATCCTCATAAGTCCAGTCTCGTCATTTAATAACTATGCCTGGTACATACAGTAGTTTACAGTAACCTTTCAGAGTGGGGCAGGTCATTTTAAAATACAGTATAACAACTCTGTGTGTCAGTACGCTGTGCTCGCTGTAATATAAATTAAAAAACAGCAGCAGAGAAGCATTTGTTCATTATTTTTTTGCCACTGCTGACAGTAGGAGGACTGAGGTTGCCCCAGTTATCGCCTCCCTCAGGCCATGACTAAACCGTGCCACATGGAAACCACAAGACCAAACAGTTGCAGATTCACATCAGTTATTTAGTCAATCTGGTCTCCAGTTTGCTTGTAGCTTTTTCTGTTGAACTAATACTAACCTACTGTCAATGAGTGTTTGCACACCGTTGCTCCCACTGCTGATCCTGACTGATCCACTGCCTGCAAAACATTTAGCTTCAGCATAACTACATGATTTCAGTGTTATGTTTTTTAAGTGCAACACAGTCTAGCCTGTTTTCCAAATGGACTATGGAGGTTTGTTATTGTGTGACAAATTTGTAGGTTACTGCAGATATATAGTTCTCAATTATTTTGTCTGTTATTGTGATTTTGTTCATTTTCTTTAATATTTTATTCATTTTTGGCATGTTTTTAATCACTTTGTTCATTTTTTGTGCATTTTGTTACATTGTTTATTTTTACTAATATGTTTGATTATTAGGTTTATTTTGTATTGCTTGTCTTGATTGATTTGGTCATTTTTGTCAACATTCTTGAATATTTAGTGAATTATTGTCATTTTTAAAATTTTCTTGATTGTGTTTGTGCTATTTTGTTCGTTTTCATCAATTTCATTTTCAATCTCTGCCTTTTGTGCCCTACTTCGATGATTTAGTGCTTTTTATTTTGATGTGTACACCAATGCATGCACACTACGACAATGCAAAATAAACCATATAAGTTCAGTGTCTGTTCGTCTGCATCCTATTATCCATCCATCATCTTCTGCTTATCCTGGTCAAGGTTGTGGGGGCAGCAGCCTATGCAGAGAAACCCACACTTCCCTCTCCCCAGACACCTCCTCCATCTCACCTGGGGGAACCCCCCAGTGTTCCCAGGCCAGCCAAGGGTGGGCCAGCCAAGAGACACAGTGTGTCCTGGGTCTACCCCAGGGCCTCCTCCCAGATGGAGCTAGTTTTTGCAACCAGGGACAGGCCCACCCAGGCTTCCACCTTCGGCTGCCACCCAAACCACACAGCACCAGACCCTTATAACCCTTCCTGCAGGTGGTGGCCCACAGGAAGGCATAGTAATAAGGGTCTTCTGAATCACTCTGACATGTCACCTAGGACCAATTTGCCTTGGGAGACCCTACCAGGGCAAATTGCCCTCAACAACATAGCTCCTAGGATGACTCAGGCACGCAAACCCCTCCACCACAATAAGGTGGCGATTCAAGGAGGGGATCCTATTATCTTTTACATTATAAATACAATACTAAGTCATAAATTATGACTAAAACAATGCTGTGATATGTGGACACATTTTAAAAAGTTAGATCAAATAAAATTTTACTAGATTTAGGTCCTGACATGTTGTTTTTTGGATCTTGACCGAAAGAAGTTTGGGAAACAGTGCTGTAGTAGAAATTCAAATCCAAAAATCTAACTCTTAATTGGTCATGATCCACAAATGTAGAACCATTTGTCTGCTTTGAGTTCCACATGTTCTTTATTGAAGAAAGAAAGTTCTTCAGTGCTTTCTGGAGTCTGTTTCTTGCATTTTTATGGTCGCAGGTTGATGATGACTGGACTGTCATCACTATTACAATCTCAGTGTGTCTGCCAGCATTGTACTCCTTAATGCAATAAGAAAAACAAAAGCTCTGTGTTCTCTGAAGGCCAATTGAGGTCAGAGAACCTGACCGCCTTCTATTCAGAGAGCCATGCGTAATCGGAAATAGAAATATGAACATCGTGTTGAAATACTACAACAGGAGTAGAATCCAAATAGTCGCTGTAAACATGTTGGTTAACCAATTGTCAGTGTTTCCTCACTCACTGTTTCAGGCTGATTCTTCCTTAGATGGTTTAATTGACATTAGGGCACTCAAATGGTCACCTTGGGGTTTGAGTTCTGTTTAATTTTTTGTTGCATTTTGGTGGCTTCATGGGCCACTGTCAGCAGAAGCATGGAGTGCAAATACACTCAATATCACACCACTACAGTACATTTATTTGAAAAATCACAGGTGTACTTTGTGTTGTATGTACAGTAAGTGACCGCTCATGTGTTGTTCCTCATTGCAAGAATATTATAGCTATATCCATTACAAAACAAATGAAAATGGACCAAAGTATGTCATAAAACGTAAGCATGAGTTTACTGGTCTATTGCATACTATTGTAGAGTAATGGACACTTACTGCTCTGGTCACTTGTCTGCTGGTCTGCCCTGCCTCCTGTATTCCAATGTCACAATCCCGGTCAGGTTGCCCCAGCCTTGGCATTCTTACAGATGTCATTTTCTCCAAAGTTGTGGTGTCTTTTTATAGGGTTGGCTGTGTTTGACAGAGGAAAATTCATTTGGGTTGGTTGTATAAATGTATTCTCCCACAAAAATGTGTTGAGACACAGGACTACTCACAATAATCAGTAAGGCATGACCGAATCCCACATATTGGGAAATATCATAAAGACAATCACACATGTATCGGTACAACTAGATTTATTAATTGAGAAAAGCTCTTCCCAAATTGGGCCAAAAATGGAGTGGTTCGTTATTAAATCCCTTGAGTGCTCTCACTCTTGGGAACTATTTTAATCATAACACGAGTTTTTGCCTGTAAGCTGGTGCAAAATTTTGCAAACATCTTACTCGTAACACGATAAAGTCGTATGTCAATACGCTCGTAAGACGGGGTACCACTGTACACATTCTTAAATTAATGTTGTTGGAGCTCAAAACTTTGTCACAATTGAGCATCAACAACAGAAAAACATCTCTTTTTAATCCCCTTTTTAGCTTTTTGTGCAGTAAATACAGTATGCTGTATGCAGTATATACAGTATACTGTATTGTCACATGACCAAGACATTATCTCAATTGTTTCTTCATATTTGCTGAGTTAAAATAGTGATCTTTGCTCCAAACTCCCCCAGCAGGTGGTGATAATGCACTAATTACACTGGTTATACCCCAACATTAGATGATGAAGAAGAAAAGGAACCGATTGTGATGCATTGTGGGATGCAGCATGTCATGCAGACAGCCTAACAGCAAAAGCTGTCATGGTTATCCATCATCTAAAAGATATCAGAACTGTGTGTATTTAACAGATCGTTGCATCCTTCCATCGCTTTCTACTTAAACTGTCCTGTTCCTTTTTCTCACCACAAGCACAGTATTGTGACCAGTCTCCCCCAGATCAAGCTTCTTCTGTTTAATTTTATCCAGCAACAGGCAACAACTTGAAGCCAGCTTGGAGGAGATCTTGTTTGCAAATTGTTTTGGGAAGTATCTTTGACAGGAGATATTACAGATGTGGTTTACATTCAGTTTGGCTCTTGCCCCTTCTCTGAGATACATGCCTTAATTTTATCAAAGCATGTTGAGTCATTTGGGTTCAGCCTTGTGTGTTAGCATAATGACTCACTAAAATTCAGAGCTTGGTCCCCTGCATTAGTTTCATGACTGCAGTGATGTTCTCCTTCCTAAAGGGATGAAGTAAAGATATAGCTTCACATGTAGGCCAATTGAGCGTACATTCTATCTATCTATCTATCTATCTATCTATCTATCTATCTATCTATCTATCTATCTATCTATCTATCTATCTAT
>JAQQAE010023242.1:0-10082 GCA_029823295.1 Pseudamia nigra
CAAAGGTGCATCAACAAAGTATTGAGCAAAGGCTGTGAATACTTATGTACATGTGATTTCTCAGGTTTTTTATTTTTTTTTATAAATTTCCAACAATTTTAAAAAACACTTTTTCACATTGTTATTATGGGGTGTTGTGTGTAGAATTTTGAGGGAAAGAAAGGAATTTAATACATTTTGGAAAAAGGCTGTAACATAAAAAATTGTGGAAAAAGTGAAGCCCTATGAATACTTTCTGGATGCACTGTAAGGTATTTTTAATTTTAACAGTGTGTCTCATTAGATGTAATATAGCTAGAAAGCTAAAGTTGTGTTTTGACAATAAACCAAAGCCAGCCAACTATGTAATTATATGTCAAAGAATGAATGATTTGATGTTTAAATTGTCTCTAATTTCTGTACCTGCACATCCTGAAGCTATTAAAACTTAAGAAATGGATTTAGATGAAAAGTCAAAGCCTGCAATACTGTGGCAGGTTTCTTCATTTTGTGCACTTTTATTTTTATTTAAATGTGTGTACAAATGTTACAAACAAATGTGTGTAAAGTATGTACATTTTAATTTAAATGTGCTTTGTACAAACTAAACTGTACATTGTTAAATTTATCAGTGTCAGAAATTTCTCACTCACCACAGGATCTATGGTGTATACCCTTTTATCGAACTATTTGTTTAAGCAAGTTTACGCATGGATAAATCTATCTGGTCCATTTTATGTACCTCTTTGTGTGGTGTCACACAAAATTTTATTCTGTATATTCACTGTTCACTGCAACATAACCTTCCAATTGAAAGGTGGTCCTCGAACAAACTGTCTCTTTTCCATCTGAGGTAGTGACAGAACAACAGATAGTAACCCACTTTATTGGTGAAGCATAAGGCATCTGAGGTCTGTGTGACAGGAAGTGACAGATTTATAGATCTCTGTTTTATATGAGCCACTAGGAGAGTGAATGACGTGTGCTGGGAATCCAGATTTCAGCATTATACCTCACAAAGGTTGTGTTCTTGATGGGATAGGTCTGTTTTGAATATGTTTTCATTTACACTTCATTTGCTTTAGTCTTGAAGTGCAGCCGCACTCTCACCTGTAGTGTTCTGCCATTAAACACGACTGAGGTCAGGATTCTCTGTTCATCCTGCTCTTCTGCTCTGTGAAATCCTGTGAATATTTTTTTGAGAAGAGGTTAGTGTAATCAATCTCCTCGATGTTTGTATTTATTGCTTCAGTACTGCTGGTATGATTCCATTTCCTGCTGATGTTGAAGCATGAAGAAATCTGTAAGCGCTAGATCACACACTGATTTAATGTAGCTGAAGTAAGTAGGAAATAATGGTGGGCTTACTGAGAGGTAGGGGTTTGGATTACAATTAATACTAAGGGATCAGTGTGATGACTGGAGACACCATCCATTTTTATGGCTCATTATCCTCTCTTCTACATTTTAACAGCATCTTTTTGTAATTAGTCACTTGGATGTATTTTTTATACTGTCTTCTTGTTTTTCCATATGGTCCAAAGCACTTTAAAAAACACAGCAATAGATTTTTGCCAGTTTGCTTTCAATATTTAGGTATGTCTTGAATGAAACTTCACATCTTATTCAAAAGCTATTTAATGTCAGATTTTCGCTGCACAGACGTGTTGCTCATACATATATTCATGAGAGACTAATGGACAGCTATGCCCCGCTTCCATATAAGTTAATTAAAGGAATTGGAAATGGCAGCTTGGCTTCTGCAATATACTGTAGTAAGTTTATTTTTCAGCTGTAGTTCATGGCTGACCTGTATTGTCATGTGGACAATAAAATGATTATAGTAGCCCTTGTGCCATGTTTTATTCTCTAACTTCATTTAAAGGCATACTTTATAAGAATATAATTGCTTTGAATCATCACTTATGAATCGATGTGGTTTTGCCGCACATACCTGCAAAGCCACTGTACTCTTGATTTCTTAGCTTCCTTTTGTTTTTCTGTTTTCAGAGCAAGGACTTTTAGGAACTGTAACACCCAGCCAATAGCAGGACAATGCTGGACTCCTGAATGTATCAAGAGAACTGGATGTGGCACCACAACTCAGAAATGTCACAAATTCCCCCAGTGGTCACTCGTTGACTTGTAGTAAAATAATTTCCTTACAGACTAAAATAATTTTTTAAAAAAAGTATAACAGCTGGCACATACAATAGTAGGTCAGCTACTGGTCTTTCTTATCAGCTTAATTAACATGGAATATTTTATACATTTTGAGTTAGTTCTTCTGAATGCTGAAAAAATAGATTTTAAAATCATTGCAATGTCGTCTCTGCACCTATTGCTTCAATTATGAAGGCCAGATGGTGAAAAGTAGGGCTAGACAGTTAATCAGATCAAAATCATAATGAAGCCTCTGTAATTCTAAAATTGCAAAATGCTGCAATTTAAATTTAGAATCTTCTAATTGCAGACATAGACAACAGCAACACAAGCTCTATTGGTAGGTTATATTTTTGTATTTAGTACTGCAAAGAGGGGTGTCGTGTAGAACATGGAAATTGGACATTACAACATTGTTTTTTACTTTTTGTTTGTTTCTACGTTTGAATTGACCTGCTAAAGGAATAGTCAGCATTTTCCTTGAGCAAACAAGAAGACTGAAATTGCAGTTATAATAGAATTGCAAAATGACTTTCTCGCCAAATGTGCAGCCCTTGTCTGCATGCACTGTGTGTCTGGTTCAGATGTAACCTACAAGCCACACACTTGGTGTATGTGCCAGTGAGCAGCATTCTGTTGCAAATAATGGTTATTTGGAGTTTGCTAAGGGATCTAATAATATCCGTGGTAGGTATAAAACATTGTAACTCATTGCTGCTTCTTCTGCCTGCTCTATTCTGCAAGACAGAGGGGTTGAATTACACAGAAACATTGAGACCAACGTGGAGGAAATAAAGGGTGTACTTCAGGTGTATTCACTCAGAACCATCCTGTAAGTGTTGTAAATGCCTGGGGTGTTTACATGTGATTTAGAACATAGTTGTGAAATTCAGAAAAATAACATTTTCCTTCTCTGTTTCACACCTCTGTTTTCACTAATGCTGCTGCCTCTAAAGAAGAAGAGTCAACTTTGTTACAAATAGTAACTAACAAATCCACCACAAGCTAAATAGAACATACAGTGGTTGCTAGATAGTTAACTTCCCATTTAGTTCAATCTTTTTACACTTAAGAGATGATTTTGTTTGAATTATTATTGATTATGTTATGTGAAAATTCAGTGTAAATTTCAGATTTATTTATAACACCACAATACTTATGCAAAAAATAAGCCATGGATAAGCTGCTGCTGATCTGTCCTAGTATACAATGTGTTTAGTCTGATAAAATGAACAGCTCTGTTGCACTCTGTGTATCTGTTATGTTGCATTGGGGACACAGTACAGTTTTTGTATGCTGTGCGCATATTGAAGCCAAATTTCAAGCATAGGCTGGATGCAGACTGTGTGTCTCAGGCTAATGCTATTAGTTGCGAGAGTTGGACTGCTTTGAAAGGAACATCTGGCTGCAGTGCCTCACTGTTGCTCCCGAGTCTCAAGTAGAGAAGGATTACTGCCGTGGCATTTGGTTGAAGATGATTCAGCATGGAATTAGACAGCCTATATGGAATGTAGCTTGGGACAGTGTGACAGTCTTACTCTGCTTGTAATATGAACAGAGTGCTAATAGTGCTAAAAGGTGGTGGTTGAATCCCAACATCATGCTTCTGAGTGATTATACATGCTTTGATTTGTTTGTGTGTTCTATCTTACTTTGGGGCTTTGAGAAAAAATCCTCACTCTGGACACTGTACATATTTGTGAGTTTCAGGATATTGTCTTGCGCTTATCTTATTTTATTTCAGTTGGATGGCTACCCTATGTGTATTTTTCAAAGCAGTATGCAATATTTGTATCTCTCCTGCCAGCCTTGTCTTTTCCTTCAAGCATACTCTGCTTTCACATACACATATAGCCACAAACCAGCCCAGTAGAACAACAAAACAAATCATGCAAAGTGCTGTTGTTTTTATATTAAATTGTAATATAGCATTTAGTGACCCTTTAGACCCTTCCTAATTTTCATGAAATAACTGTAGAATGCATGGTTTATAGAAGATAATTTTTCCCACTTTCACAGTTTTAATTTCTTCACAGCATCAATAAAAGCATGGCCATTTGAATTGGCCTGCTAACAAAGTGCCTTTCAAGACACTATGGTTCCTCAGCAACACAGCAGACAATGAAAGGTAGCGCAGTATTTTTTAATCATCTTGAAGCTTGTGTCGTAAAGACAACGTTGCAAAAGTGCACTCTCTGTTTAAGGCATGGCTGGACAGAATAATCAGTGGAATGTGCTGTTCAGACAGAAAAAGCACTTTCTGTCTAGAATGGTAAACTGGTTTAGAATGGTAAACTGATATATAGAGAGAATTTTTCACGTCTTGTACAGTGCAGCCCATAGTCTCATAATAATCATAATGAACCAAGATATTGTTTTGAAGGGTGACCCACGTTGCATATCTTTCTGCATGTCTTTCATACTATCAGTATTAGTGATCGACTGATATGGGTTTTTCAGGGCCGATACGGATACAGATAATATGTAACTAAGGAGGCCAATAACCGATATTTTGAGGCAGATATTCATTTGCAGTGAAAGTGTAAAAATTGGCGTAAAAATGTTGAATAATACAAACACTTAACTTTGTTTAAATGACTAAAGCATGTTTATGTAACCAAACAAATAGAAAATAAATAGCTCCAGAAGTGCATGGATCCTAGACTCACAAGTTATTGTAGTAGTCGTGAGTTGTAGAGTTTTTCATGTGACTTTCAGGCAAACACACACTATTCTCCACAGTACATACAGTACATTCTCCCCATTGCTAATACATAGTCTACTGAGAGCAGGACCGGCGAGCTAATGTTATGCTAAAACTTAGTCAGCCTTCATCTTAGCATACTTCCCTGCAACAAAACAAGACTGAATTGAATTTCTTACTCTCTCACAATCACACACAGGCTTCTACAATTACGGACTGTTTCCACATTGATATTACCAACAGCATTGTTTCAAGTAATTCACAGACATGTCAGGAGGTGTTACTAGCTTAGCAGAGCTGCCACTCATGTTTACTTTGCTTGTGCGTTATTCTGCTGCACACTGTAAGTTAGAAGTAGTTATGGGATATAGAGCAGTGGGATATTTATTACAATTTCGGGACAGTTTTCTGTGTTTACCTTTGACACATGTGTTTGCTCTTGTCGTAGAGAACCACACGACAAAACTTTTTGCCTCCGCTGTGTGTGAGGACAGTTTCCACTTCAATGGCTCTGCCACTTACACATACTGTGGCTTGTTTCACCAATCAGATGCCGCCGCGGGCAGAACAATGCTGGAGAGAGAGGGACAGCAACGTCTGAGCCGAAATAAAAATTTTTTTGATGGACTTCTTGATATCGGCCGGTCGGATTAAAAAAACACCAATACCAATATATGTCAAAATTCCAAATATTGGCGCCGATAATCGGCCTGGCCAATAATCGGTTGACCTCTAATCAGTGTCATGCAATCTATGTTAACCTACTGAGCACACTCACAACATCTGCTTTGTGCTTTGGACAGTGACATGGATAGAATTTTGACTGAAAGGTTACTTGCCACTGCAACAGAGGTATCCTAAGGTGAGCTCATGAACAATGGTAGCATCCTGTGCTGGTGACTGTTTAACAAAACCAGCACACAATGGTCCCCAAATACAAATTAGCTGTCATTTAATTGTCAGGGGACTGTGGTTTCGGCCCAACAGTAAAGCCTGTTATGGCAGGACTGCATGCATTATGTATCCTTTTATTCATTATTAAATGCTTAAAAATATTATTTAGCATCTTTGTGTGTTAAAAAGGCATGAAGCAACAGCACAGGTAAAATATAATTCTGTTGGGAAAACTGTGAGGATTGGATAAACTGTAAATTAGCATACTCAAGCTCGAGAACCACAAGTATGATGTGGTGATGCAGTGGTTAGCACTGTTGCCTCATAGCATGAAGGTTGTGGGTTTTAGCCCAGTGCTTGCCGGGGTGTTTCTGTGCTCGCAAAGGTTACCCTGCAGGTACTTGGACTTTGTCCAAAAACATTCACCTTTGTTTAATTAGTTATTTTAACTACCGTACTTGATTGTCAGGCTCCTTATTTCCTCCTTTTGGCAAACAGGCCACCTGTCCAGGGAGTACTGTCTTAACCCAATGTCCCCCCACCGTAACCCTCAAGAGCAGGGGTGTCAAATTATGTGCCATGGAGGGCCAAGACCCTGCAGGTTTTCTTTCCAACCAGTCTCCTACCAGCAGATTTTACTGACTAGAAGGATTGTCGATCAGTGAAATCACCTGCTTTAGTGACTGGCTGAAAAGAAACTCTGCAGCGTCTTGGCCCTTCATGGCACATGGTTTGACACCAGTGCTCTAGAGGATTAGATGTTATACAAATGAAGTCTGAGATGCTACACATCATCAGCTCTGTCTGGAAAACAGACAGCTGTATTGAAAACAACACAAACACTTACATTATGGATTGCTATAAAGATCTTTTTGTGCTTCCAGTTTGGATTTGTGCATTAACATGTATTTTCATTCAAATTGATTTACCAAGTGAGCCCTGAATGAATATGCACTACTTCAAGGGGAGCAGGCTGCTGCCAGACAAGTAGCATTCCTCTTTAAGAGAGGGTAATAGTGCTTTCTGAAGAGAGAGGTTCTGAATCCACGGTGTAAGTTTTTGGAGCATGTGTATTTTCTCCTAGAGAGCACACAGTCGTCATTATCCTGCTGACAACCGTCTGTTCCTAAGGTTTAAGTATGGGGCTGTGACTTTCTAAAGGCAAACAGGCTGCACTGTTTATTTTACTTAGATCACAGAAAGTATTGTGTACTGGTGTGTAGTAAGCCCACAGAGAAGCCATCATAGACCTAAAATATTAGCTCTGGTTTTAAGACCTACCAGAGGGATAATTGTTTTCACCAGGAATCCCAGGATCTGAATCGATAAGTCTGGACAGAATGACTCAAATGAAAGCCAGCAATTCTGTTTCACAATCACTTGCACAGTGCGACAGAATTTTTTTGTTTTCTATCACAGCAGCAGTTACCACTGTTTTGACAGTCATTACATATGGCAGAGACTTCACTTCACTACAAATCTTTGATATTGTTCTTTCAGGTTCCAACACATCCAGTATACAGTACGATAAAATTGCACAGGAACAATGCATAAGACCTTTGGAGTATGGTAATGATGCTTATGCAGCCTGGCTCGAATGTGTTTTTTATAGGAGCTTTTACAATTTTGTGTTTGTTCACAGCTTTCAAAGCTTATTTTCTGCCATTTTTCCCACCTTGTTTGTTACTGGGCTTAGTGGAGGACCTGCTGTTTCAGTACAGTAGATGTTGGATAGGGAATGGTGTGAAGAGTTATGACAGTCTGATTGGTACTCCATGGCACAAGAGGACAAGCATCTAAATCCACATGACAGCTCAGGCCTGAAGTTTTCAACAAAAATGGGCCTCATGCAGCAACATACTCTTAAAGTGGAAAAATAAAAGGAATCGACTCCGGATGCACCAAACGTTCTTACTATTCAAATCTGCTCCTCGTCAGGTGTGCTGAATGTCGGATGTGGCCGATTGTGTCACAACAAGACATTCAGATCACAATTCTGCTCACTAAGCTGCCAGACAAGACGGAGAAAAAAAAAGACAGAGGCCATAAATAACTGTTACACACCAAGGAGGAGGTGGTACAGTCTGACAAATTTACACAGGTCGAGTCTCCATCAGTGCTTTATAATGTGCCTTTTATGCCAGCTGCACATGGAGAAACGTGACTCACCTCGTCTCAACTCAACTGGAAATCTGCTTGATGTGTTACTAACCCTAACCCTAACCCAGATTTTTGAGTCCAAATGTCGTCCCGACAGAAATCGTGGCGATTCAACATGTTGAATCACCAGGACTCAGTCTCAGTGATCTGCGGCGGTCACGACTTGACTTTGCGACTTTTATCATTGTTGGATGTGTGTCACAATGCAGTCATTGTTTACTGTCGATAGATGGTGCTAATTACCAGGCGTGAGTCATGGTGTCAATCTGCAGATGTGTGCGAGGTATATTCAATCATGTACGAGACGACCGCACTCATAGAGTTGAATTGGGATCAGTCGCGTTTTTCTATGTGTGGCCGGCCTTACGCACACTGTGAAACACTCATGAGGATGTCAGCTCTTCAAACACTGACATAATCAAAACCTCTAAGCTCCTCATCACGGAAAATGTTGAGTGGATTCTTCTATCTCTGAATGTGATGCTGCCTTTAATCCACTTGTGTTTTGACAAATCAAACTCTACCACACTCTGCCTGGTTTATAAGCTATTTGATATAAAATGTGTAAATATGACGCCACTGTCTTAATGATCCAAGGTGTGTTTTTACAGCAGAAGTGTAAACTTTCCACTGAAGTTTCCCTTTCAAACCAGTCTGTGTGCTAATGTGTGGAGAAACACCGGACTCTGACGTAAAATGAGTTTTATTGCCTAGGGTGTACCTGATGAATAAGGTAATAATCTGAATTAGATTGTATTATGTGTTTCTCTGTTGTTGAAAGTTAAAATGTGTTTCTGTGCATTGAACAAATCCTTCACATGCTGTGATGTTTTTCTTGTATCCTGGCAAAAGTGCCCTCGGCCTGGAGTAAGAGCAAAAATGAGAAAACATTGGTGAATCCCACAAATCAGTGCGTACTAACAAAATAAGAGAATATGCCGGATACTATGAAGTGTAAGAGACAATTTGTTCATGTGGTTTCTTGCATGAAGCCCAGTGTGTTGACAATGTAGGTATTAACCCCCCTATTCAAAGCTGATCCTCTGTGTAAACAATAAAAATATCTGTATGACTGCAGTCCTGCACAGTCATTGTTGTACAGTGATTCATTGTACTAAGCAGTTCTGTGTCCAGCTCTTTCAGCCTGTGTTTCACCCTAAATTTTACTCCATCTATTCCACATGAACAAACTAACTGTTTTGCTTTCGTTACACTGATTTGCCATTTGGTTCCACCCAAAATTTGCCAGTAGATGGCTTTCGTTTAAGACACCCACCATAGCTGTGAAGTACTGTCACATTAATCATTTGTTATCCATTCAAAACTCTTCTCAGAATGATCAAAATTTTATGAGCAGGTTGAATAGACACTGCATGTGTCTATGTGTCTGTATTCTGTATGTTGCTTGCAGCTAAAATACCACAGACAGAGTGGCTGCTTTTTGGGTTGAGCACCTGCTACACCACAGGACATGGTTCTTATAAGCAATTTAATATGGAACATTGATGATTCAATAGCTTAAGCACTATTCCTGGCCATGCTTTGGACAGGGCAGGAGATATGGCTAAAAAAGTCATGACACACCATTTTTTCCTTGTCATTTTTTTGCTGTTGTAATGCCAAAAATTCAGCATGTTTTACACAGTGATGAAATTGTGCATGGTGAAAATCAATTGACTATCACCGTTGTTGTCTTACTTTTGCACAAAACTCCACTCCACTAACCAATAACAGCACATACTTTGATATGATAATATGATACGAATAGGGTAAATTTTCTTTTTTTAATGAATAAAACCAATCTAATAAAATCTATTCTGCTGCATTTCTGCTGTCTTATCATATCTGAGCCATCAGATAAAACTGTCCCTGTAGAACAGGGGTCAGGAACCTTTTTGGCTGAGAGAGCCATAAAAGCCACATATTTTTTAAATGTATTTCCATGAGAGCCATATAATATTTTTAGCACTAATTACAACTAAATATGTGAATTTTTAAGTAAAACCTACAATTTAAGAGTATAAGTCTCTGAATTTATTTTGTTTAATAACGTTTTGATACTGAAGCAAACCGAAAATAAATAAAATACCGTAATTTCCGCACTGTAAGGCGCACCTAAACGCCGTCAATTTTGTCCAAATATGACAGTGCGCCTTATATATGGACTAATATTAGTCAGGGG
>JAQQAE010023243.1:0-10081 GCA_029823295.1 Pseudamia nigra
CCTCTGTAGTTGCCACAACTCTGCACGTCTCCCCTGTTCTTAAAAATGGGCACCAGCACACTTCTCCTCCATTCCTCCGGCATCCTCTCACTCTCTAAGACCTGGGTGAATATTCTTGTCAAAAAGTCAAAAAAGTAAAGGTTGAAAGAAAGTGGAATTGTAAATCCTGTTCTAACAGTGTGGAAGAAAAAAAATGTCAGTAGTCCATCTTTGACTTTGAGTAATAATTTTACCCCACAACTGTAAATATTATTTCACGCAAATATAGAGTAAACCATGTAACACCTTTTTTGTTGTGTCTGTTTTGTCTTTTCTGTAGATATTGATCCTCCCAAAATTAAATGTCCAAACCTCAAAGATAAGTGGGCAGAACCAGGGAAACTAACAGCGAGGGTGACGTGGGACACACCAGAGGGAGTTGACTCTGCCGACGGCATCCTCACAGAGTCAGAGTCCCATTTTACATCACTTTTCTCATTTCTCATTTCACTTTATCACACAATCTAAAGCTGGGGGATACACCCAGGAATGTTATAATGAATTTTGATATCAGTTGAAATCAGTGATTATTGTGGAAAATGTAAAATTATTATTTTGTTCAAGGATTGTTAAGAGATCATTTTTGATCCTGAAAATAAAGTAATTTGTACATGTACAGTTTCTTTCAGAGTTTGGATGTCTTTAGTATTAGTGTAAAATGTTGGAAATAATTAAAGCAAAGATAATAATACCAGTTTATTACTCAGCTCTAATACAGTTTCAGATTTTTTTAGGGCTTGCTTGTCATTTCACTCTGAACAGACAGATTAAAAATGAGTTTTGTGTTGCAGTGTGATTCTGAAGGGGAAGCCTCCCAAAACAGATTTCCCCGAGGGGCTTCATAAGATGTCATACACAGTATTTGACCGTGCTGGAAACAAAGGATCCTGCCGCTTTTCTGTCAGAGTGCGAGGTGAGACGCCGAAGATTTTTATAAACTAAGTGGAGAAGCATTTTTCATACTGCTTTAATTTATGTCTCTGTAATGTTCAGATAATTTCTGTGCAGTGTGACTAATTGTGGGTGAAATATAGACAGTTTTTAATTGGTAGAATTCATTAATTCTAGTGAGTCATACAAACAGTACATTTATTAGTAGCTTAAAGCAAATGAGGCATATACTGAATTTTCTATTCAGTACCTAAGAAAAAAGTCTTTGAAGAGGTAATTGCTGGCAGCTGAAAGCTGCTGAAGCTCTTAATACTGTACTGTAAATCCTTTAACAGTGTTCAGGGGCTTTATTTATCTCAGCAGCAGAAAGTATCAAGTATATCAAGAGACAGACTTTTATTTGAGACACATATTTCATTTGTATCTTGCATTAATAAATTCAATGCTTGTCTTTTGTGGAATTAAATGAGGGTTGTGCTAATGTCCAGTCTTTATTTCTGTTTTCCTCTGTTTAAGAAGTAGAATTGGTCACATGAGGTATGGCTATTAAAAATAAGAACAGTGCTGAAATACAATTTTACTGGACATAAACATTTTTCAGTGTCGTTCTCACAGTGCTAGATCAGGTGAATAGGAGGGTGATCAAGCACTGTGATTTGTTTTCGGGACAGAAACTGCTTTACTGAGAGCACAGTGTGAGCTGGTGCATTGTTTTGATGAAGAATTAAATTATTTTTCCACAATTGTGGTCTCTCTAATTCATTTTGAATGATGTGTTCAATTTGTTGAATGTTTTCAAAAGTTTTTGATGTGCATGGGCATCCAGAATGTTCATCGTCTTGGACATCCTTTCTGCCTTCACTAAATCTTTTGTGTCATTCAAACACATGTGCATGTGACATGCAGTATTTGTCCTACAGCTCAATGGATGAAAATATTCAGCTGCTTTTTCTTCAATTTCACCCAAAATTTCAAGTTAATGTGTTACTCAACTTTTAAGTTAGTTATTTTCTGATGCCTTAGTATAAAACATGCACACTTCAAACAGTATCTAGCAGTGAACTAAAGACATCACTTATTGTAAACTTACAGCAGTTGTGTGTGAATACACAACCTTTAATATGTAACGCAGTGTGACTGTAAACCACGTGGTTTTATCCTCATGAGCACAGTCTTATTTTTTAATAGCCATAACTCGTATATGCTTTTAGTTTGAATGGTTCCAATGGGGCTCAACCTTAGCTTACTGAAGCTTTTATTTTGAAAGTCAACACCCAATAATTGTAAGAAACTCACAAAAGACTGCAGAAGAAGTTATACATACAGTAAGTTATAATATATGATTACATGGAAATGTACAGAATATTACACTAATACTAATAGTCACTAGTATCAGTGTCAGCAATAACTGACACCAGCGGCTTAAAGGTGCAGTCTATGATGTTGGCAAACTATCTTGTAAACAATTGTTCGTAGCAGACTGATAATAATTAAATATAATTAAACAAACGACCTGCCAGTTAACTCGGCTTAGTTTTCTAACAAGTATGTGTAGTCTTTTCTTATCTGTACCAGATGATGAATGAATCTGAAATTCAGGCTACAGGTCACCTGTCTAATCATTTACAGTGGATCGCAACAAACCATGGGTTACTAGCTAGTTTTTTAGCATCATCAACTGCACCTTTAAATTTGGCTGTACTTTCCTGTTATATCTATATAGAGAATTCTTTTTTGACAGCTTGAAAATGTTGAGCCCATGAAATGAAGTTTTAAATGGGCTTAGAAAACTTTCTGTGTTGAGAAAAGTTTTGATTTGAGAAGTTTAGTGCCTCAACCCTGCAGTTGGCAGGAGTTTGATAAATGATAACTGCATCCACTTCAGGGGCTGCATTCACATTGATAAGCTCCACCGTGGTGGCGGTATGAAGGTCAAGAGACAGATCAGGATTTTAAAGTTTACAGCACAAGTTATTTCATATAAAACTGAAAAGGGCAGCACAAAAGAGCAAAGTGTGTTTATGGTAAAAATATGAATCATCAACTTTCACAGATTATTTATCAGATTTTAACAGCTTACGTTGAAATGCTTAATGTGTAAAGTTCAATGATTCAGTATCAGTGACAGCAGATTATAATTACATATTACATTGAATCTTTAACATACTGTACTAGCAAAAAGAACCACTGCGTTTATGTTTGTATGAAATATTACATCAGGACACTTGACCTGTACAGTTTTCAGGTTCTGAAGTAACACACAGCTACATCACAAGGTTTGCTTTGCTACCTCTCTTACAAGTGTCTAATGTATTTTTCTGTGTGTGTAGTGCGCCGCTGTAGCCCACTATTTCCTCCTGACAACGGCTACATGAAGTGTGACAGTGATAAAGACAACTATGGAGCCACATGTGAGTTCAAATGTACCGGTGGATACGAGCTCCAAGGCAGCGTTGCCAGAGTTTGTCAGTACGGGCTCACCTGGTCTGGGTCAGATACCATTTGCGCACGTACGTATTACACACTCACACATATATGCACACTCATGCACAGTATCACAGTAGTCCTTTGCAAACTTTGTTTACACCAACTCGATGGGAGCAGCTCGGTGGAGGAGAAAATCAACTGTACACCCCACCTTCAATATGATGGAAAACTGCTGAGGGGCAGATTGCTGCAGCTCTTTACATTGATTGGAGGGTTACTGTTAAAATGGACACTGCATGGCCAAAAAAGTCGCCTAAAGGATTTAACTAGCCTGTCACTGGATAATTATTGCATTGATTAATATGTTTCAGCTCCAGGAAGTTATTTAAAGTCAATCATATGCTGTGCGATTTTACAAACCGCAATTCCAACGATGTAGGGATGTTGTTATTTTTGTTGCAAATATTCACTGTCTCTGAATTTGTTGCAGCATGCTCCAGAATAGCTGGGACAGGGGCAATAAAGACTGGGCAAGTTGAGGAATACTCAAATAACACCTGTTTAGAACCTACCACAGGTGAACAGATTAATTGGAAACCAGTGAGTATCATGAGTGTGTATAAAAGGAGCATCCCTGAAAGGCTCAATTGGTCACATGCAAGGATGGGGTGAGGTTCACTACTTTGTGAACAACTGCATGAGCAAACAGACCAACAGTTTGAGAACAATGTTTCTTGGCATACAATTGCAAGGAATTCAGGGATTTCATCATCTACAGTTCATAATATCATCAAAAGATTCAGAGAACCTGGAGAAATTTCTGCAAGTAAGTGGCAAGGTGGAAAACCCACAGTGAATGGGTCCCTGCCAAATGTAATAACGTGTGTGATGTGTAAGTAATGATTATACCACTTTACCTCTTATCACAGTATGTAATATTTCTTATTTTGGATACAAATTTATAAATCTGTAGATATTAGAACAAACTGGGAATTTCTAACACTTGTTTTTATTATTTTTCCTGAATCCCTCAGGCAGCACTGTATGAGGCAAAATGCGATAACAGAGACACTCGAGTATTGAGTAACTTAAGTCGTACATCAAGCAATAATAGGACATAATTCCACTCATAAAGCCTCAACATTTATTTCCTCAGTCCCTAAACACTTACTGCTTGAGTGTTGTTAAACGGAAAGGTGACATAACACAGTAGAAAACATACCCCTATCTCAGGGCAAGCAACAAATTCACCTCACTTCACTTTTATCAGTATGTGACATGTCCGACTTACAAAGTGTCTGGACCTCTGTTATGGTTCAGTCAAAGGAGCTTATAAATCCTTGCAGAGCGCTCCACTCGGCACGTCGGACCATTATACTGTTTATTTGGTTCTGTGCTATAAACCAGTCCTGAGGAAACACAGGCCGGAAAGAAAGATAGTTCCGGTCTGGTCACGTGACTTGATCCAGCATCTTCAGGACTGTTTCGGTCTGACGGACTGGGACCTTTTTATTAACACATGTCATGACTTGGATGAACTCACAGAGACAGTATCCGATTATATCACTTTTTGCGAGGATATGATCATCCCAAATAAATCTATTTTAATCTTTCCAAATAATAAGCCATAGGTCTCCAAATCACTCAAAAACGGCATAAATCTTCGTAATATAAGTTTTATTGAGGGTGGTGTGATTAAATACAGGGAGTTACAGAAACGGGTAAAGGGAGAAATTAAAATTGCCAGAAGGGAGTATAAGGATAAAGTGGAGAACATGCTCAGTGCTGGTAGCTCACGGTCGGCTTGGGAGGGGGTGAAATCTACAGTATGATGGAGATGCCGCCGAAAAAGGGCCTGATTTCATTTAACGGCCAATCAGATGCTGAGCTTGTTAATGATTTGAACTCCTTTTATAATTGTTTTAATCATTTATGATTGCAGTGTAGAGCTGGAAGTTTTTAGGAACTCTGTTTTTACCGATCATGATTTTAGTGAAGAGCTGGCAGTTTTTAGAAATTCTGAGTTTTTAAAAACACTGAGCATAGCTGTAGTGTGGAGCAAACTGTTTTTAATGGTGTTGCTTTTAACCAGGATAATGTGGAAACAAACAGGGTAGAGGCTGAGAAACTTTTGCGGAGCACTATAGAAAGGAAGAGTCCAGGCCCTGATGGAATTGGAGGTCGAATTGTTAAAAACTGTGCTGAGGAGCTGGCAGATATTTTCTGTTTTATCTTTTCTGCATCACTCCAACTTCACAGGGTTCCACGTATCTGGAAAGACTCTGTAATTGTTCCTGTCCCAAAAATTAAGGCACCGAAATCTTTGAAGGATTTCAGGCCTCCTAGCCCTCACTTCAGTTGTCATGAAGACATTTGAAAAGATCATGAAAGAAGTGCTCCTGGCTGTAGTGGAAGCAGAGTTGGATCCTCTCCAGTTTGCCTACAGGTCAGGCGGGGGGGTGGACGATGCCATCAGCACGTTACTGAACCTGAGCCTGTCACACATAGAGGGCGCAAAGTCCCTAGTGCGGCTACTTTTTATTGACTTTTCCTCTGCTTTTAATTGTATCCAGCCTCATCTTTTAGCTCAAATGTTGTTAACCTCCCATGTTAGTCCTGGGTTAGTATGTTGGCTGCTGGATTTTTTAACCGAACGTTCACAACGTGTGAAGGTCAACAGTGTTTTATCAGATGATAAACATCCACTGGATCTCCTCAAGGTTGTGTTTTATCTCCACTTTTATTTGTTTCAAATGCTTGTCAGAGCCAACATGTGGGGCATCACATCATTAAGTTTGCAGATGACTCTGCCATTGTTTCTCTGTTGAGCCAGGAGGAAACTGACCACGGCCCTGTGGTGGCAGATTTATTGGAATGGTGTCAGTCATCTTTTTTAAAAGTCAATATAAATAAAACAAAGGAGATGATTTTGGATTTTAGCAAAAATCTGGTACCTGTCTCACCAGTCTGCATTGACAATCAGGCCATCAGTGTTGTCACGGAGTATAAATATCTTGGAATCCTTGTTGATGAGAAACTGACATTTGAACCACATGTGGACTCCATTTTCAAAAAGGTTCATCAGCGGTTGTATTTTTATTGTAAGCTCTGTAATTTTAACGTTGATAGCACTTTTATGAAGATGTTTTATTCTTGTTTTATCAAATCAGTGATCACGTTCTCTTTTATCTGTTGGTTTGGGTCCATTAACCAAAAAAACAAAACGCAGTTACATGGGCTGATTAAACTGTGCAGTAGGGTAGCAGGCACAATTCTGAACAACCTCACAGAGGTATATAAAATCAGAATGCTGAAAAAGGCGCATTCTGTTCCGTTCGACCCGAGACATCCCCTTCATATGCACTTGAGGTTACTGCCCTCAGCACAACGATACATGTTGCCAAGAAGCAGAACCAACCGATATAAGAACTCGTTCCTCCCAGCTGCTATTATCCTTTTAAATTCCACATAGCTTTTACAGAATTTTTATTGGAATATTTATTATTTGTGTGTCTTATGTCTGTTTGTTGCTTACTGCTGGCTGTGAAACAAATTGCTCTTCGGGGATAATAAAGATACCTTTGACCTTGAAATGAGTGAATACTTCCAAAAAAACAATGAAATTATCAGTTTGAGCATTAAATATCTTGTCTTTGTAGTGAATTCTGTTGAATAGGTTGAAAAGGATTTGCAAATCACTGAATTTACACCTTGTCCCAACTTCTCTGGAATTGGGGTTTTTGTGAAGTCAATGCTCACAAATTCATTGTTCACACTGTTCACTCCAATCATGGGCCGCAACCTGATGCTCACACTGTACTTTTAGAAGTGGCTTGTGTTCTTTGCAGACTGCGCTGGCTCTTGACAATTGATTTGAAAGTTCCAAGACTGTATTAAACACAAGTGGATGCCAGTTGCTGTTATAATCTGATTTTTTGTGAGCAGAGAACTGTGATGTTTATGAGTAGTATAGCAGTAAAGAAACAATGCACGGTGCTTTGATAATTAGTCCCTCTGTGTATGCCAAATCCTAAATAAAAAGAGGCTTTGATGCATTTGGGAGGCTTGAAAGATGTGGACAGTATGGCGTGCCCACTCTGCAGAGAACTAGGGGTAAGCTAGCCACTTTTACTGACACCTTCCATGTTTTCTACATGGTGTCACATTGTCAGGGTATTTTCAGACAGCGTTTACTTCTTTGCACAGGTGCAGTGAGAATAAATCACTTCATGTTTCTGCTTCAGCAGTGCAAGAGACTAAAATTTCTGACATGTCAAAAATTCATGTGAGCCACACAACTGCACTGCATGTTCAAGCCATTCACCTTGTCGGGGTCTCTTTTATAAACGGTGGTCTTTGTACTGACATCCTTTGCTTTGCCCTCTCTAGTGCTGAAAAGTATATCCACTGCATGTCAGTGAACCTCATGCCCTTCAAACTCAGCCTTCTCGTGATTCCTTTTTGCTGGTCAGTTTGGTTCTGAATAATTGTTTTCTGCCCATCATGTTGTGCAAGCTATTGGGATAAAGCACCCTGACAAAGCAGGGGCCTGCAACCTGCAGCTCCAGGGCTGCATGTGGCTTTTAAGCCCCTCTCCAGTGGCTCCTTTGGCTTTGTCCACTAATGGAAATAACATATTAGAATAAATCAAAATGAGCAAAATATGCACAAAATCAACAAAAAAAAAAAAAGAACGACATAATGAACAAAATTGAAGACAAAACCAATACAAATAATCTACAAAATTAAGACTAATCAATATAATAAAATAAATGATCAATAATAAAAATCAACTAAGTAAATGAACAAAATAACCAAAATTTTGAACAAAATTATTCTTGATTAAAACAATCTGAGTTAAATAATCAGGAAAATGGAAAAAAAAAAATCACAAAACTGACAAAAAATAAATGACTGAATGAAAATGTGTAATGTGCATTCTATGTGGTAACAGCTGTATGTAGCATTTTACACAAACAAACAAACAGTGTAGTAACATTAAATAGATTAAAAAAAATGAACAGCACTATGTGTGTGTGGCTGAGGTAATATAAAACAAAAACAACAGAAATTAGCATCATCCATTCAGTTGTTGGAAGTAGCAGCCATATTGAATTGTAAAGTCGGGGTTGGTGAGGTTGCTCTGACTTTCTGATTTGGAATTCCGACTTGACGGCACGATCCAGTTGAACTTTTCAACCAGGAACTTGGAAATTCTGACTTCCAAGTACAATTGAAATGCACAATGTCTCTCCATCAATAGAAAAGCTGCAACTCTGAATGGATGAAAATAAATGTTGTGACAGTACAAAAACTTACTGAAACACATGGCTGTAAAATTAAAGGTTGTCCATCCAAGATACATGTATGTGGCTTTTTTGGATGGACAGTGTATGTTGAATCTGTTTCTTATATCTCATGCTGTTGGAAAACAGAAGGTAAAGCTGTTTTTGTTGACATTTCTATTTTTGAAGATTACAGAAAAATGTAGATACTAGAACAGTTTATAATGCATCTTCCTAAGTTCTTTGGGGAACTTTTGCCCTAAATACATGAGTTACACAACTGCACTGCTATTGCATCACATCTCAGTTATAAGGTGGTGTTGTATTGAATCTTGTCACTTGTCTGCACCCTGTCACCACAGCCATGAACATTAACGTGGGAGTTCGTACAGCTGCTGCTCTCCTGGACCAGTTTTATGAGAAACGACGGCTCCTCATTCTCTCGGCTCCTACAGCTGCAAATCACAACTACCGCTTCCAGATGACCAACCTACAGGTGAGGCACGACTCGCACAGAAAATACACAATATGGACAAATGGACCAGAACACCTGACTGTGGTCTACGAAAACTTGGACTTTTGTTTACAAATCAACTGGAAGCACCATGTGAGCTGTTCCACATATTTAGTTATAAACACAAAACCAGTGAACAAAAATAAAGAAAATAATGAAGAAAATTGATAAAAAATAATAAATATAATTATGAAATAAGATATCCAAAATTGAATAATACTGTATAATAAATAAAATGAGTAAAAATGAATGACAAATCAATATGCTCAAAAAAGAATGAATTACAAAAGAAAAATATAATCAAGAAAATTAACAATGAACAATATAATGAATAATACAATCATCATAATGAACAGTGTAATCAACAAAATGAACAAAAAATAAGTTAGTAATCAACAAATTGAAAAATAACAACACTAAATAGCACTCAGAGCACAGACCCCAACCAAGGCAGCTCAGTTTCTCTTCATAGTGAAAACCTACCATTATCATTTGAACCTACAGTATGCTTATTTCCCTCATAATATTATTGCTCCAAAGGTAATCTTCTTACATTTACTTGACCCTCATTATTGGATTCTTTGACCATGAAAACCAACTGTTAACATTTGGAATCACATACATATCATTATTACAGTGCCTAGCCAAAAAAAAGTCACCACCAAAAAAAAAAAGGTCACACACTCTAATATAGCATTTCGTTGGACCATCTTTAGGTTTGATTACAGCACGCATTCACTATGGCATTGTTTCAACAAGCTTCTGCAATGTCACAAGATTTATTTCCATCCAGTGTTGCATCAATTTTTCACCAAGATTTTGCACTGATGATGGTACAGTCTGACTGTTGCGCAAAGCCTTCTTCAGCACATCCCAAAGATTCTCAATGGGGTTAAGGTCTGGACTCTGTGGTGGCCAATCCATG
>JAQQAE010023244.1:0-10081 GCA_029823295.1 Pseudamia nigra
GGCTTACTCTCTGTTGGGTTCACTCTCTGTATAGTCTTCGAGGCTTCTGCCATGAATTGCGAAGTGCCTGGTGATAATCTTGGATTATGAATGGTGCTATAGAAATACAAATAAAATGAATTGGAAACTAATTTAATTTGGAAACTGCAGCTTTCCTGTTTGCACATACAGAGACGTTTTGACTGGTGACGTATCTCTGCAACGGATCTCAGCTCTCATTGCAGCATTGTCATTTGTGTCTAAAGACAATAACGGAGCTTTTCAACCAGTTTTGAACCAGGTTTCCACCATTCTGACTAAGAAGCAACCAGCGGACGACTGCTGTTCAGTTTGAGGACAGGTGTTGAGATGAGGGTTTTTCTTACCTGTTGGTGTGATTTCAGGACATGATGAATTAAACAGTGCGTTTTTCTCGGCAGTATAGTGGTGGATAGGAACAGTTTCATGTTATTCTCTGGCTCCAGTCTTGCCCTGTACTTATTCTTCAGGTATGCCAGTGTGGAAAATCCATCCTTACAGAGCTACGTAGTTCCAAAGGTTAAAAAAACCCAAAACCAAAAAAAAAAAAAAAAAAAACACGTCCTGGAAATTCACCCCGACATCACCTGTGATGGTGCTGGCTACCCACTGAAACAACATGGCCAGAGACAACTTGCAATGCCTTCACTGATCACCAGGGGGCTGTGGACCACATCGCTGAAAACCCCTCGTACGGACTAGCTATGCACAACAGAACGTGTATCTTCACTACTGCCTACAGAGTTTAGATAATTCACTTGATGTAAACATAGATTGAATGCATTTTAATTGCGATAAGTAAGTAAGTCATTTCAAATTGACTTAATAGCAAAATAATACAATGTCTCTTGAAAATTCAGTGTTCTTTCATGTGTTATCATTGCACCAATGCAGGTAAGACAAACTTCAACAGGGAAGTAGACTTAGACACTGTGAGGCAACAATTAATACGCTGTGGCAAAATAAACCAAAACAAAATATGGCAGCTTTTTTTCTACGCCACCCGTTTTCTTACAGCCGACCCTCCTCATGCAACTCTATTAGGTTTTTATGCACTCTGGTTTTTCTGTGGAGATCATTGTAGTGCTAATGTTCTTCAGGGTGGGGTACAAAGCACGGAAGCATGTAGCATGTAAAAGAAGCCAGGTTCCTGAGAGAGGAGAACAGGCAGTGGCGGGGGGAGGGGGGGGTGAAGGTTTAGGTTACCTGATCACTGCCTGAACACACTGAGATTTCTCCTTGTAGTTCAGGACCACCTGCGTTGTCGGCACTGTTCCTGGAGGAGTCAGATAGTGTGGATATAAGCAACCAGACACATAAAGACTTCACACACAAAAATTTAATGACTATCAGTAGGGTTTCCTGCACACACACACACACACACACACACTCACACACAGTGAGGTGATGAACCCACACATCTTCAACCTCCACTGACCCATAACTGCTGAACATAACTCCCAGGGTCTCGGGTGGATGTCAAGAGGTGTGGTGGCTGTTAGTGACGGGTGACCCTGCACTAATCCTCTGATATCTCCTGTCACACATCACTGCCCAGGAAGCCCTTTCCTTTCTCTTCTGGTCTCTGCACACTTCATCATGCTGTCTGCCTATAACAACGCTCTAACCACAGACCACTGACCACTCTGTAGCCATGTGCAGCACTTAGCAGCATGTGGATTATATATACACTTTGTAATATCCTCTATATACTTAGGCCTATGCAACATTCTGTTTTTTTTTTATCCTGGACTCAGGTAATGGAATATTTATGGAACAAGTAACATGAAAACATGGATCCATTCTACCTGGTATTAACTGCTGGTGGTGACCTTTGGTCTTAATTGTGCAGACTGTGTAAACATCACAGCCTACATAAGTTTTGCTGCTGGCCACGTCCATCACCTTCTGACCATCTCAAGATAGCTCAGAGGTCCACCTCAGTACTAGCAATGTGTACCTAATAAAGTGGCCACTGATTGTGTACAGTATTTTGTGTCACTGGGGAAAAGAGAAGATACTTTACAAAGTATCAGTACATTTACATTGACATCAGTCACCGCAGCAGTCAGTCATGTATCTAACATTCCTGCGAGTCTGAAAACGGCAGTAATTGTGTGGAGCTTCTGTTTTCTCTCAGAGCACCTTAAAGGATTTTTTTCCACCCCAATGATGCCAAAAGCACTCGAGCAATGTGGCTTCAACATGCTACATACCATCATACCAACTGGGATGTCACTGTTAGTTTCAAACGTCACTGGTCATAGATCAAAGACATGACAAACATCATGGTGGCACTAGACGAAAAGTAGCAGGGATCCAAGAGGACATCATCTGGGAAACATAAATGTGTGTCTGTACAGCATTTTGTGGTCAATTAAGTCGGTGGTTTTGGAAATATTTTGCAATAAAGTGGAGCAGTAAAGCTGGTGACCCACCAACTGACTGGTTTTGACAAAAAAATAAATACATAAATGTGCTGCTTTAAATCATTAAATTGTTGCAGCACAGCCATATTTTTCAGCCACAGTATTTTTATTTTATTTATTTTTTGCCCATATTTTAAATGAGGCTTTTTCTTGGTGAATGCTGTAAGTTTTGAAAAAAAAAGGCTGTTTTCAAAATGACTGCTTTTTGATAGACTTAAGGTATGATTATGTATTAGGTGGGGACACGCATAATTTCTTCTTCAATGATAATATTTAAATTGTTTCTACACTGAGTCATGTTTAACATAATGAGCAGCCATGACTATAATTGGTTGTAATTATGAACAAAATACAGAAATGAGTGAAGTGGAAAACCACAGAGATGGTATCCGTCCACATTGCAGTCCATATATACCACATGTGTACATATGAATTACTTATTTCAGTTTGCCACAATTTCCACCCTTCAGAAAGAAAAAGGTCACGACGAGCTGAGAATAGTTCTTGTCTTAATATCTGGAAGCACTTAGATGTTGTTGTTTTTGCTCAGAAAACACTTCAAAGTGGAAATAATGCTGCGGTTGACCACAGGGCAATAAATATGGTTTCTGATCAGCTAGTTAATTACCTTCCACAGAGTAAATACAAGGGAAATAAAAGTAAAAAAACAACAGCATGTGAGCCACCCTGGTGTAAATGCTAGTTGTTACACAAATATGGGCTTTAGATACGACAGTGTGTGCGAGGACTTTAAGTGCGCTGCTACGCTCATACGTTACGTACACCCCCACGTTCTGGGAATATCACCTCACGTCAGCAGCTCCTGTGTGCAAAGACTCAACTCAACTTTATACATCATGACATGTAATTGCAGTTTTTTCACTATTGTAGCGACATGTCTTGCGGTGTTTGACAGACCCTCGGTGTTACACTCACACAGCCTCCGTCTGTCTGCCCATCGGAGTTCAATCACAATCCTGCAGTTTCCTGCCAAAACCCAGCTAATGTTGCTCTTGACCACAGTCCAGTTTGGAACATGTGGACTGCGGCTTGACATCCACTTGCACACAGGTCAGGATCATGGGTCAGGATGATGATGTGCCTCTCGAGCACTTTCCTCTCTCTGTAATGTAATGTAAACAGCTTCAAGTGTATTACACAGGGCTGCTTCCTGCTGCTATGTGTGTGGCATGCTGCGTACGTCAGCTGATGAGACATAGAGTGAGTCTGTTTGCACAGTTATAAATACATGGACTGTGAATGGAAGCAGCCAAATTACCAAGGACTGTTTTGATTTAACTGTCAGACTGTGGAGCGGAAAATATGACAGAAATTGATTATGACAAGAAGCTGACAATGACAGGAAAATCATTTTTGGATAAGTTGTTTTTTTTCCTTTGAACATGGACGCCAGGACTCAACGTGTTTTGCAACATGTTGTCCCTGCAGATTGTTGAAATCAACAAAGTACAAAAGGTCTGACAGGGAAAAGCTAGTGTTTGTCAGTGCAGATACAAATGGATTTCAGGCTTCAGTGGATTTTCAGCCTCGCTTGTTTCCTCTTCATGCCTGAAGCACGAAAGGCCAAGTCAACTAATAGTGCTGATGTTACTAACACTCACATTACTCATCACATACCAAACAGGAACTCTAGTGGAACGATGAACAACATTCTTCCAAAAGATGCTCATTCAATATTTAGAGTAACATGAAAATTGATGCTTACAAAGACAAACCCATAAAAATGACAAAACAACTTTGTTGTTACTGAAAGTTTTAACATGTTCCTCTTCCCTGCTTTGGTTTCATGGTCACCATCTGCAGTTTTAGTTCACAACTACCATCACTCTCATGAACCACATTGTCAGCTCCAGGGTTAGGGTTAGGGTTAGGGTTAGGGTTAGGGTTAGGGTTAGGTATCTTCAGTGAACTTGAGCTGCTTAACGCAATCCTTTAAATGAACAAAAAGTGATCAAAGTGGACCAATGAGTAACGCATCTCCAAATCCTTTCCTCAGGAGATGGCGGTGAACAAAACAGAACTGAAAGGGTTGTCATATCCGCACGGGGCCAGAAAAATAATTTTTGCTTCTTTTTTTGCCAGATGCATATTTGTATGTTGGCATAGTTGCTATATCTGCCATGTACTTCTCGCATTCAAATGCATTTATGTTCCCAAGTACCTGTGTGCCTTTAACTGCCTGCTCAACCATATGGTAGAGAAAAAGCTCATTTTTGCTCTTTTTTTTTTAGTTTTTGTTCATGTTATTGCTTCTTTTATTCATTTTACTGCAGATTTTGTTCATTTTATCTATTATGTCATTCACTTTTTGTTCAATTTTGTTGCTTATTTTGTTCATATTAAGTCATATTAAGTCACATTAAACATTCAGTTAAAGGGTTAAAGCCTATCATTAACATAGGACCAGGGAAAATATGTGGCACTAGCATCTACTCAGCTCTTTTCGACTGAACTCTACTTAGTTTTTAGAGTTTCCATTTGGTGCATTTGTAGTATCTACTTTTCTGTAGTATTGTGTGCAATGTCTTTCTGTACATCAACGACAAAAACATGCTTGGATGACAGTTTAAAAATAGATTTTCTCATTAAACCAATAAATGTACAGGTGATCTTTGAAAACTCCACACTGACAGAATGATCAATAGTTTATTTTTCCCAAGTCAGCAAAGTCTAAAACTTCATTGAAGTGTGTCTGTGGCAAGACGAAAGCAAAACAAAGAGAGAAAATGGCAAAGAGCACAGTGCCATGCCCCAGAGGTCATTAGCAGTAGATAATCTGGTATGAGAACAACCGACAGTCTGTCAGTAATGATGGGGCCTAATGCTGCAAAAGAAAAAGAAGGGGAGCCAGAGAAGAAAGAAAGAAACCTACTGAGAAGTCTCCTGTTTTTGTCATGTGTGTGCCAAATTAGGGTGAGAGAGGAGAGACAAGGGGGGGAGGCTGACGAGCAGAGGGAGAGAGAGAAAGAGAGAGAGAGTGCAGATGGACCACACCGACTGACTGGTTGGACTAATGTGGACGTTTTCTCTCAGGGGTCAGATATTTACTCCTAATTAGCTGGAGGAATGCGACGCATGAGAGCGGAACAGATACGTTACCGTTTTGGCCGGAATTTCCTCTTTTTCCGTGGCATGCGCTGCTTTAACCTGATTAGGTATGGCACTTATCAGAGGAGATGAAAGCACTGGGGATTGGTGACGCATTGCTGGACACCCCTGCTCTGCTCTCACTTCACCCCCGTTTCCATCACTAACCTCCTCCCCATTACTGCTTTTGCTGTGTGTCATGGTACAAGGAAAAGTGCGATTTACTGTAAGACTGACACAACGCTACGGCACTTGATGCAGATCAAAAGGAAGCTGTCGGGCAAAAACGAGCAGGGAGGCTTTCCGTAAAAATTAGTTTTATTGAAGAAACTTAAAATGAGATAAACAAGTTTTATGAGGTGGGGAGACTGGCGCTTTTGTCAGGAAGTGAGGCCATTTCCAGTTTGATTGTGTGTGTTTGTTTAAAAGCCATCAGCAACAGTATGGTATTTTACTATAATGATATATTCTTTTCTTTTTCAAACTGTATATCACCTGCAGACATATCATGTACTACATCCAAGCATGAAGCAAGGTATGCACAAAGACATCATTTGTCACTTGCATAAAATTGCCACTTTTAAAACAATGTAACTACACAGTGGAACCTCTGTTTATGAGCGCATCGCCATACGAATTTTTCAGGTTATGAGGAAGACATCGGGAATTAAAAAAAAAAATTTAACCTACAGGTGATCCCAAAGACTCATTTACAAGACAGAGCTGTTTCAGCGGCTCACGAGTAAAAACTACGGTGGTGAGTAACATAGTTCCCCAGAGAACGCGCTACTCACTGACCGACCTGAAATGTAGACGTGAAACTCGTACTGTTTTTCACCTGGAATAATGCTTCATTTTGTGTTTTTTCATCATGGGGCCTAAGAAGGATGCTAGTGGTGAGAAGAAGAAAAAAATATGATCTCGGTGCAGGTGAAACATGAGATCAGCGGACAGGAGGATGATGAGGAGGAGGTTACAACAACAGCAGAGATTAATAGACCAAGTGAATGACATTTGCGTCGCCCATTTTCGTAACATTTTAAGGCGTAGACAGAGAGTTGGATTTGCTATTTTAAAAGATCAAAGTGATGATGCTGCTGATGAAAGTGTGGCGAAATGGGCCAAAACAAGTGAATAAAAATCAGAAAAGAAAAAAATATTATGAATTGTATGGGAGTTTTCTTGGGTCTTGGAACGGATTAATTGGCTTTACATGTGTTCTTATGGAAAAACTGGTCTCAGGTCACGAGTTTCCCACTTCACAAGCTTGATCCTGGAACGGATTAAACTCGTAACCCGGTGTTCCGTTGCAGTCGCATCAGAGACTAGTAATAATTGTGGTGTAACAGTGACAGCATCTTTTTGTAAATCAAAATGTATAGTAAGCATATAAGCAGAAGGTTGAGTGCCAGTGATAATCAGTTTCATCGCATTAGGAAAACCACGACAGCTCTCCATCACTCAGTGAAGGTGGGATTAGTATCTGCTCCCTTTGATAAACGATCCTTCTGTGGATCCAGGTACATATTGTATGTGGGAGGATCTGGTTTCAGCCGTTTGATCATTATACACTTTGACTGTGTGTTTAACTGCAAATAATAATCCTGGTGGCAGCAAGTCAGAGATTTTGTGGTTGCACTCCCGTGAAGAGAAGAAGGTCTAACTTCCTGTTAATGATGGACTAAAAGGCTTTAATTGGAAAATAGAGCTTGCTGGTTCTGTCAAGCCTGGGATGCTATGGCTTTAATCTATTGTAGCTGAGGTTTTCCTGAGGAAAGGGCATCCCCTGCTTTGTCACTGGCTACGGATATTTTTTCAATAATCATTTTTGAACCACATTTAAAAGGAATTCTCAGAGTTCAGAGCTGTTTTTGGTGGAATAAAGATGCAGTAATAATGTACAGTGATGTACAGTTGTGAATGCAGTTACTCCTCTGCGTGTGCAACTTAACAGAAATGTAGAGACTTTTCACTCGAGTCAGTTCTGGGAAACAGACATAACAGTGGTTTTATTTGGTTTATTACGGGTTTTTAAAATGAATTCCATTGCCTTAAATTCATTCGTCTTTGTAGATGCACTAGCCTTCATTACTCATGCTACTTTCATAAGTGTTTTGTTTTGTTATTTGTTCATAGAGGGCAACAGTTCTTTGCTTTGATGATGACAATTTTCCATTTCATTTTTTAGAGTTGCGTGGATACAGGACTATAGAGATAATTACTTTTACCCAGGGACAATTTTAATCAAAACTGTTTGCAAAGCTACAGACGTTATGCATTAGCAGTAACATACTGTACACATCTATTATGTACATATTGTACATGTAGAATTTTGAGCAAACCCTTTAATGTGCAGTCACAGTTGGAGAACTTGAGTAGATGTTCTTGTCTGTATGATATATGCATGCGGAGGACGGAAATGTGTTAAGCTTCGTGTTAAGGAAGAAGCTGGTGGTCCAGCTGATTGATGTGGTTCTGAATTTAGGCTAAACATATATTTTTCAGAAATCCCCAACACAAACAAAATCAATCACTTAGCTGTCACGCAAACACCAGTGAAGTAGAACTCCGTGATTACACGCTCCTCTTATCTGTGTCCATACGTGACCTTTTTTTTAAAAGGTCATGAATATTCTTACACTAAATAGTGTCACAATCCATCTTCCTCTTCTGGTCGTATATTTCAGTATGGAAATGATGTCAGATTCCACTATTACAGCCATATGCCGTATGAGAGCTATCGCTTGTGAATGAAAGACCTACCCCTGCTTGCAGCCAGCGGCACATCTGTGCACCTTCTGGTGGGCTCTGCCTGTGCGTGTGGATACAAGCAGGCAGATACACGAGACACACTCTGAGACAGTCACAGGTGGGCCCCCAATGTGATAGCAACAACAAACACATTTTACTGTTTAATGAACAAACTCCATCCCATGTCAGAACATATTCCCGGCCACTGATCACATGTACCACATGCACAGACCCAAAGCACAAAGGGCTGATGGCTGGGCTAATGACCTGATGGACGGTGTGCAATGTGACAATGATGTCGTACCCTCTAATTTTCAGTTTGTACCCCACACAGAGCCAGATCCTTTGATTACTTGCTGTTACATATTTTTTTGGCTTGTGTTCTGAAATATATCAGTTTCTTTCAGCAATGTGAAAATTCATCATCAAATTCCTCCAGAGTCTATTCACTGCAGTAAATTAAGTAAGTGCAGTAAGTTAAGGAACTGACTTATTTTTAATGCATGGTCTAATGTGCATGTTCACACATTAGAAATAAAAAGCTACTAATGTGTTGCATATTGTCCCTTTAAAGGGGACATTTTGCCCCTCATGTCTTCAGAATGTGTGTTATAATTTTCAAGTCAAAAAACCATTACATGTCCTGTGTTATATGAATGTAGCTGTTACGATCTACACTTGATCGAGCACCACATATGTGACGGTGTAACTCCCGGTTAGCCTAGGCCCGAGCCCGTTCGCTAAGCTACCGAGATAAACCTCACCGGTCCCTACGTGTGTGCTCAGGACTTGAGTTATGTTCCACACTAGCCCTGGGGGATGTGTTTCGCCCGATCCTATCGGAGGAAGCAGGGGTGTGTTTGCAAAATTCATCCGGCCAGCACCGCCACAGCCCATCTGTGCAGCGGTCCGCACTTGAACTCCCGACAATTCGATCACTCCTGTGCTAGAGATGCTGGGTGATGTAGTTCAGAGTTTTTTAAGGTGAATACATACAAACAGTGTCAACGTGCTATTTAAAAGTTCAATGCTTTTTGTCCATGGATAAATGGCTCAGGTTTTTCAGTTCTGATTTCACTCGGAGCTGCTCTCAGTGGGTCAAAACTCTCTGACTCCTCAATTCTCCATTCTGAGCTCCGTGTCTGAGCCTCAATTCCTTGTCTGAGCTTCCGCGTCCGCACAGCTGTTTAAATCAACTTCGTGTCCCACAGCTGCACCTCATTACGCTGATGAGAGTTCACAAACCATGCCCCCATCCTCCGAAATGTGTGGCAGTAAACCCACGCCTCCAGAAACTAGCCTTGTCACAGTAGCATTCTGCACTTTGTTCGGAAAGGCACCATTTCTAAAAACAACTTACCATTACCATAAGTCACCTCATTAACATTAGTCATGATTAGGTAGCATTACTTGAGATCATTTATACCAATGACATTACAGAATGTGGATTTATGTCACTGAACAAAATGTGACTTAAACATTAATACATCACCTTGTTCTATCTCAGTTCTAGACCAGATAGTGTTTCCTTGGCCATAACGGTGCAAACATCTTCTCTGTACCCACACTAATGATATCATACCACATCTTTTTTATTGTTTTGATTGAGAGACCCCTTGAGCAGCAATTACATACCATACATTTAACCTAACCCTAACTCAAGTCTTTACACTAAAATTTAATGATTTACTTTATGGGGTCCAGTATTTTGGTCCCCACAAAGTTGTCAGACCCCACACTGAGAGCGGGGACCCAACAAATATAGAAAAAATTGC
>JAQQAE010023245.1:0-10081 GCA_029823295.1 Pseudamia nigra
GCGCGGGCCGCACTAACATTAAACTTTCATATCAAGGCGGGGGCCTCAAACTAGCGTCACGCGGGCCGCATATGGCCCGCGGGCCGTGAGTTTGAGACCCCTGGTATAAATGCTTTGTAAATGAATGTTGTGTTGCAACCATATTCTGAATGTGCTGAGGTTTTTTTTCTATGTAATCATAAATGGGCCCCATTTTGGGGCTTAGTTCTGGATATGTGTTTTTTATGCTTCTTTCCCAATGTTATATTTCCCCTCACTTTTCCTGCTTAAGGGTCGCCTCTATCCCTTAGTGGTAGGAATATGAATTTCTATAAAGTTGATTGATTGATTAATTGATCAGACATGCAAGAATGACTTAAAGGTCACATCTGTCCCTCTTGTGATTGCTTCATGCACCAACCTACATCTGAATACTTTTCCTTGACAAAACTTGGTTAGTGAAGAATCTGTTAATGTTAGATTCAGATGAAAGTGAGATACTCGTCCTCATTGTCTGATCCACAGGAACATTGCATCACATGTGCTGACACTGCTGGAAGAGTGTTGGTGGAGCGCAATATCAATATTTCAAGAGTGGCCTCATTTTGCAAATAAAAATGACAAAGCCCTTGTAATGATTATTTCCTGAAAGAATGAAAGCACCAGAAATATGCTAACTAATGATTGTTTTTATTGTCACTTTGTCAATTATGTTGTCATTGGGTCAAAAAAATATATATTAGAAAATGCTGAAAATACTGTTTCTCCTAGTTCAAGATGATGTCCTCAAAAGTCTTGGTTTGTTAATCCAAATATAGTCAGTTCACAGTGACTGAAGAGGACTTAAACCAGAGGATAGTCACACTGCAGCACTGGAATCAGAAAAATAAGACTTGCTTGCATAAAAAAACAACTCCTAAACCAATCAGTTATCAAACCATTTGTGGATTACGCTGTGTGACCGATCGATTATTGCAGCTTTAATGCTAAAAACATGACCTTAAATGCCAGCCATGTATTTGACACACTTTCATGTATGAAACTTACAAGAACATTCAATTTCATCAATTCATTAATTGATGACTCTGAGCATGTATGAAGGCCTGCTTGTTTCCACAAATACAACTGATCAGGAAATAACAATCAGACCTATAAAAAGAATCAATAATTGTACTACAATTGATGAGATTGAATCAATTCCCAAGCCTACATGTGTAATTTTATGTTAAGGCCTTGCAGCAAAGCCTTATTTCTGTTATTGATTACATGGGCAACATTATTTGACTGACTGATAATACTGGAAAAAATACCAATAATAACTTCGAAAAAAGTATACGAAAAAAAATCTCCAACAGGGAAGCTTTAGCCAGTAATGATTTTCACACAATTCACAACATTAGATTATTCACCCCTTCTTTAATTTTTTTCAGCACTGTCTCCATGATTCTAATTCCTTTGTTTTAGATCTGTGAGTACGAACCTTTATCACTGAGGAGGTCACAGAAATGCACTGCCTCTGCCTGATCCAGTTGCTTTGGAGGTGGATTCTCCCCTCCCCTTGGTCAAATCACTAGGCTGCAACTGTTTGGAATTCTTATGATATAATAACAATTTAAGAAAATATTTGGGCCACACAGTTAATTGAATTACAAATGCAATCCTTATAACAGCGTGTGGCATACAATCACAAAAGGCTGAGAAGATCTAACTCCAGGGGTTTTATTTATTTTGAATGTGGTGGTACTCTTTTTTTTTTTTTTTTTTTTTTTTTTTTTTTTTTTTTTTACACAGTGCCTCAAATGTGTATTTTTGTGCATGTTCAATTTTATATGCTTGACTTGGCATTTTGGAATGAGTGAGCTGAGCATTTTTCTTCATAACCAAGCAAATAGATTACAATCACAATCACAATATTACCCACAGTAATTGCAGAATGACATTTCAGTTCCCTTATCTGCAGCCCTAGAAAGTATCATGGTATCATATCATATGAGATGATATGAGATTACCTTAAAGTCCCTTATAATTGTAACTTGAATGCATGTTAAATGTCTACAAACGCTCCCACTCGGAATTAAGTGAAGCTTCATGTTTCCCATTGAAACAAAATAAAGTGTGAAAAAAGGGAAGAAATAAAATACTAAAAAAATCTGTTTAGATTAAAATAAATCAAACTGGACTTCATGAACAACATAGAGTGAATGGGAGGGGAATTACACACAATAAGCAAATACACACCATATGAAGAACATCAATTTGTGTATCATGTAACACGCACCAGGCCATTGCATAACATTGCAAGTAGACCTGGGCAATACAGTTGAAAATTTTATTAGAATAAACATTTTATACAAGCTGATATTGATAATTAGCATAGTAAATATGTGAGATTGTAGTGGTTTGAGTGTAAAAGCTGATTTTTTTGGTCCTGAGTGAAAGCTGAATAGTCCAGATGGTTCTTTGTGTATTATTTATGAAACATGAAAAAAAGATGAAAACAGCGCTGTCATATACAAAATCACAAACCAAGATGAGAACAATGTGATAGAGAAAAGATGGAAAACATGAGAATTTCCTAACAGATGCAACAAAATGGCAATGATTTCATGGACATATCAAGTAGTAACGAAAAAACACTAGGCTTTTTTCCTGATTTAGTGCTTACTTCGTTCACTTTAAGAAATACATGAAATGAAATAGAACAAGATAGTGAGCAAAATGATTAAAATTGATCAGAATACGAAATGAACACAATTAAACCGTTAAACTCTATTTTGAATAATAAAGTAATGGATAAAATGAATAAAATCTAAGTTACCAATGAATGAAATGATCAAAAACTGACCAAAATAAAGAAAGTGGACAAAAAAAATCAACAGGATAATTAATAAAATGGTCAAAAATAAACAAAAGTGTCAATAAAAACAAACAAATTATTCATAAAATGGACCAAAATTACCAAAACAATGGCCCAAAAAATGAATGAAATAATGACTGAAAGGGACAAAAAAGGAGAAAAATAAGCCAAATTGAAGAAAATAATATAAGGGAACAATATAAAAGACAAAACAGATAAAACTGCAATATTTCTTTTCTTACTGAGCTGAAAATGTAACTAAAGTAAACCCTGAAGACATAAGAAAAACGTATGGCCCACTAAATAGAATTATCATGATATAAAACATAGCTGATGTCAACAAATGGAAACATATGCTGAAATAGCAGCCCGGGCAGAATAAGACAACAGGTGTATCAAAGTGTTCCCTGTGCAGGTTGGGGATCGAGGGTTTGTTCCCAAAACCACAACTGGGCTCTTGAAGAGAATGGGGGTTCCAGGACAGACCCTCAAACAATCCGTCAATTCCACACTGCAATAATCATATAATTATGCAATAAACAACCTACTCCTTAGCAAGGTTTTACAACTGTTTTTCAAAAGAGATGGAAAATACAATTTCTAGGCAAAACTGTCAAATATCATGGACGCTGTGTGATCTGGGATAAAGGACTAGGACTAGGGATCGACCAATATGGGTTTTTCAGGGCCGATACCGATTATTAGTAGTTAAGGAGGCCAAAAACCGATATTTGGAGGCAATATTCATTTGCAGTAAAAGTGTAAAAAATTGGCATAAAAATGTTGAATAATACAGAACACTTAACTTTGTTTAAATGCCTAAAGCATGTTTATTTAACCAAACAAATAAAAAATAAATAGCTCCAGAAGTGCATGGATCCTAGACTCACAAGTTATTGTAGCAGTCATGAGCTGTAGAGTTTGTCATGTGACTTTCATGCAAACAAACACTATTCTCCACATTACATACATTCAACCCACTGTTAAAACATAGTCTGCTGAGTGTTTACAGCCAGACCGGAAAACTAATGTGATGGTAAAAACTAATCAGCCTCCACCTTAACATGTTTCCCTACAAGAAAACAAGAGTGAATTGAGTTCACATGCTCTCTCTCAACCACACACACATGCTTTTACTATCACGGACTGTTTGACTGTCGATTATTATCAGCACCTTCTTTCAAGTAATTCACAGACTTGTTGGGAGGTGCAGTACACTAGCGGCAGCTAATGTTTACTCCACTCTATTCTGCTACACACTGTAACGTTAGTAGACATAGAGCACTGGGATGTTAATCACAATTTTGTGAGTTTTCTGCATTTACCATTGGCACATGTTTGCGTTCTCCGGAGCTTGTCCGCACAAGAAAACGCTACCTCTCTGCTGTGTGTGTGTGTGTGAGGACACACACACAGCTTACACATACAGTACTGTGGCTTGTTTTAACCAATCAGATGGCGCGGTGGCTGGAAGAATGCTGGAGACAGAAGCGGCAGGAGAGAGGGAGAGGGGCGGCTGAGCCGAAATAACCCAGTTTTTAATTGATTTCCTGATATTGGCCCGTCAGATTTTAAAAAACACCGATACCAATATATGTCAAAATTCCAAATATCGGCGCCGATAATCGGCCCGGCTGATAATTGGTCGACCTCTGGTAACAACCCCAACACTGGTCATGATGCAAATTCTTTCTGAGGTGAATATTGGACAAATGTTCAGTTTTAACTTCAATTCATGCATGTAGACCATATGACACAGTCAAAGTTGTGGATTGTTCTTTGCCTGAATAAAATGTCAGTTTTCCTGGGGGATAATAACACGGACCTGATCATTGTAGTTTTCTAAGGAGCATCCAAACAATGATAGATTTTTTTCTCATTCCCACAAGTCATGATCTTGAGCTACTGAGACAATTTCTTGCAGAAAGGAGATATTATCTTGTCAGGAAAAGGTCATCTATCTGCTCTTCAATGCTGTCTATGTACAAGAGCCACAAGAATTTCATTATATGACATTCCAAGATGAAAATAAAACCTTAGAAAGATGAGTTTATAGATGATCATCCCCAAGTTTGTGAGTTTGTCTTTTTAAATAATTCAGTTGAACTACAATTCAAAAGCAATGTCTGATTTTCATTGGTTAATTTTCATAAAATTTTATTTATTATTACTTTTGTCAGATTCAAGTTATTTCTGTGACCATTGTGGGTTTTTCTCTCATTTACAGAGGGGTACCAACAATTTTATCCATGTCTGTATACATATATATCACTGTTTGGGACTAGAGGGCTCTGTATTTTCCCTAAAATAGTACTGTTTTGGTTTACAAATGAAATAACTCATTGATTCTAAATGAAATGAGCCTGCTTTGAAATGCTCTGTTAAAAATCTGGCAAACTTTTAAACAGCAACTGAGAAACTGAATTCCACATGAGGGGCTAATAAATTTGATCTCAACGGGATGTCACGATAATTATTATTTTATCCCCCAGCCCTTGATGCAACCCAATAAATCACTGGCCAGTGTTTGAACAAAGAGTCAAAAGTGTTACAACCGCCAGCCATGTATCCCTGGTCTGTGTGGAGGGGTGGGGGGGGGGACTGCTTAAGAGCTGAGAAGATCCTTCTGAAAACCATCCAACTCATAATCCACCACACGAGCATGCCACTACTGACAATATGGTGGGCAGTTTAACCTGGGCCTGTCACGAGTGCATCAGGGAGCATTTTATATTCCGTTATATAAATCTCAGCGCAGAACAAACATCAGGATGAAAACCAGAAAAACACGGATTGTGTTTGGGTTGTCACCACCTGCATGAAGGGCAGACACATGATCCGTGTCGTCATCCCTGGTAAAAATGCGTCGGTGCACCGATAAAGAACAAAATAACAACCAAAATTACCCTGAAAATGAACCAAATTAGAGGCAAACTGAATGGAAAGGAACCAAACAGTAAATGAAATGTAAATAAAATAGTAAAGAAAATGAGCAAAAAAAGAATGAAATCTGAATCAAAATGGACAAACTAATAAGCAGTATGAAGAAAAAAAAACATGATAGTCCAATTAATGGATAAAATTAGGGTCTAAATTAAGGGAAATGGGCAAAATTATCAGAAAAATTAAGAAAAATGAGTAAGGTAATCAAGTAAGCAAAATAAATTAAAGAAGCATGAAAATTTACACAAGGAAGAGACAGAACAAAATGAGTAAAAAAAAAGAGGAAAATGAAAAAAATAACAGAAAAACAAAATAAAATGAGACAATAAGAAATAAAAAATGAATTAAATTAGTAGCAAAATGAACAAAACAGAAAAAGACCAGGAGAAATGGGCAAAATAATAAAGAGCAACAACAAGTGAAATCTGTAAGAAAATGGACAAAATAATTATCATTATGAAGGAAATGGAAAGGAAAGGAAAACAAAGCTAAATGAGCAAAGTAATCAAAATAATCAAAATAAGAGGCAATAAAGAAACAGAAAATTAACTAGACTAGAAGCAAACGGAACAAAACAAGAAGAGAAATGTGGAAAATAATAAAAAAAAACAACAACAAAGAATGAAATGCCAATCAAAATTAACAAAATAGTAAGCACTATCAAGAAAAAATATCAATCAACAAGATGAACAGAATAATCAAATAACTGACAAAATTAGAAATTAAGAAATATGAAAATTATCAGGAAAATTGAGCAATCATAAAAAGGAAAAATGAACAAAATAAAAAGCAAAATAATTGAAATAATAAGGAAAATGACCTGAATGAAATAAAGAGTAAAAATAACAAAGCAAATAAACAAAATAATCAAGAAATGTAAAGAAGAAGTGCAAAAAATTATGTAAATAAGCATAATTAGAAGCAAATAGAGGAGAAATGTATGTGATTTGACACAAAGTGGTAAGCAGTATAAAGTGAAAGGACAAAATTCAACAAAATTAGCAAGAAAATGAACAAAAAGTCATGATAAAATGTATGGACAAGAAACAAAATAAACTGAACAGAAGTAATTAAGACAATAAAGAAAATAGGAAGCAAAATGAACAAAATGCCTTTGAAAATTCCTTGAATCGCCACCTTATTGTGTGGAGGAGTTTGTGTTCCTGAGTGATCCAAGGAGCTATGTTGTCAGGGGGCAATTCGTCCCTGGTAGGGTCTCCCAAGTCAAACTGATCCTAGGTGACAGGTCAGACCAAAAGAAATTCAGAAGACCCTTATGACTATGCCTTCCTGTGGGCCCACCACCTGCAGGAAGGGTGGAAAGGTTGTTTTGGGTGGCAGCCGAAGGTGGGGGCCCAGGTGGTCCAGTCCCAGGATGCCAAAGCTCCAAGTGGGAAGAGGCCCAGGGGCAGACCCAGGACAGGAGGAACTTTGTCTCTTGGCTGGCCTGAGGACACCTGGGGGTCCCCCCAGAGGAGCTGGAGGAGGTTGGGGAGAGGGAAATTTGGGCTTCTCTGCTGAGGCTACTGCCCCCACGATCCTGACCAGGATATGTGGAAAATGATGGATGGATGGATGATGGATGGATGAACAAAATACTAATCAAGCAACTGCTCAAAAATGACATCATTCTGAAAATGAACATAATAAGAAGCAAAAAAATGAACCGTAAAATCAACAGAAATTATGAAGAAAATGCTAAAAAAAAAGTTGAAAATAAACAGGAAGTGAGTGATAAAATGAGTAAAAGGTAATCGCTCTCAGGATATTTATATTACCCACACTCGTGAATGTGTCGTGAGCTCTGCAATAGTGTGTAAATGACCTCAGTTCAGCTCCCAGGCTACAGATGGCAATAGGTCACCGCACTGTGTTCGAGGCTTTGAAGAAGCGCCTGTGAAATTGTGATTGATTTGGAAGGAGAACAGGCCTTTAAAAAGCCCCCCCTCCCTTGAGACCCTCACTCTGAATGACCTTTTTCTTCGGTGAAGCATCGCCTCAAAGCCCCAAACTGAGAGAGCCTTGTGTGGACTCGCAGCTCGCTGAACGCATGCTGGAAAGTGCCAATCCTGACCACGGTCGCTGAGCCTCAGCTGCTGCGACCTGATTCAGGCCCCTAGTTCTACCTGCACAGACATGTAAGGGGCCCGGGGGACTGGGGTGGGGGGTCATTGTTAGTAAAATGTGCATTTGTTCCTCCAATGAAACTGTAAATTTAGGATAATTCCTGCTCATCTTTGTTCATTTTGTCGATTGTCCTGCTCATTTTATGGTCGATTTGGTTTGTTTCTTATTTAGTTAATTTTGATGATTTATCTGCTCATTTTTGTTCACTTTGTTGCTTATTCTGTTGTTCATTTCTGGTAAATTTGTGGATAATTTTGCAAATTTGTTATTTATTTCTGGCTGTTTTCTTTATGGAGTTGTTTATTTTGTTCATTTTCTGTTCATATAGTGGATTGTTTTGTGAACTTTCTGCATTTTGTTTCACTTTCTTTCTTATTTTGTTCATTTTTGTTGATTGTTAATTTTTTGTTCATTGTGTTGCTTATTTTGTGGATTATTTTGTTCATTTTCTCCATTTTGTTTCTTCTTTTGTGTATTTTTGATCGATTCTGTGAAATTTCCTTTTTATTTTTTTTGTTCATTTTGCTGATTATTCTGCTCATTTTGGTTCAGTTGGTTTCTTATTTTGTGAATTTTGTTGATTGTTTTCATAATTTTGGTTAATTTTGCTGCTTATTTACGTAGTTCATTTTTGTTGTTGTTTAACTATTATTGATAGTATTTTTTGGTTCACTATTTTGCTCACTTTATTCTGTATTTTGTTAATTTGTTGATTATTCTGACAGTTTCATTTTGATTTCTGTTCATCTTGTGGATTATTTTGTTATGAAATCAAAATGAACAGAAAAGTTCAATTTTCCCTGATTTGTGTCCATGATGGATCATTTTTTTGTTCATTTTTCAATCATTTTGTTGGTAGTATTACATATTCTTCTCATTTTTGTGGATTATTTTGGTCATTTTGTGAATTGTTAATTTTTCACTTTGTGGATTATTTTGTTAATTTCTTTTGATTTTGAGCATTATCATAAACTTGTTTTGTTGTTTTGGATTATGTTGTTTCATCTGGCAATTTTTTTTGTTCATGTTTGGCTTCCATCACAACCTGAAGCATAAAAAGCACAAACTGACACATTAGTATCTTACCAGAACACATAAAATCTAGTGTTGCAATTTTCAGGAGGATGCAGATATGTCTGCCTAAAAATGTCCCACTCATTCAAAAAATGAAACTTACACCCTTGTTCAGACAAAAATATGATAACCACTTCCAAAAAAGAAATATGTGTCATTACAGCACAACAAAATAACCCATTACACAGCAATGCAGCACCATTTGCAATAACTGATTCAGTCTGCTTCATAGTTAAACTACGAGGCTGTGCAAAATTTAGATTCTCTGATTTACATTTTTGGTAGTTGACCTCTAATCACACGCTAATCGATTTCAATTAGCATGTGCATCCAAATGTATCCATTCTAAAGCAAGAACTTCAACATCAGATATGAACTGTATGCATCTGTCACATCTTCTGGAGGTTAATCATATTGACCCGTGTTTATTTTTGTTTTCCCAAAAATAATCTGGCTTTTGTTTGCAAATACAAAGTTTTGGCCTTTGTTGGAGGGTGCATTGCCGGTGTGTAGGGCTGTCAAAATTAATCCAGATTAAGCCATTTGCATGATTAATTAGATTAAAATTTTTAACACGATTAACACACAATAACTCATATAGCTCATATACCATATGACTCATATGGTATATGGTATACACCTTTAAACCAATACTTTGTTGCAGCACCTTTGGCTTTTATTACAGCACTCTTTGGGTAGGAGTTTACGAGCATAGCACATCTTGATGTGGCTATATTTGTCCACTCTCCTTTGCAAAACCGTTCCAAATCTAACAGATTGTGAGGACATCTCCTGTGCACAGGCCTCTTCAGATCACCACACATATGTTTGATCAGATTCAGGTCTGGACTCTGGTTGGGCCATTCCAAAACCTCAATCTTATTCTAGTTAAGCCATTCTTTTGTTGATTTGGATGTGTGCTTTGGGTCATTGTTGTTTTGAAAGATGAAGTTCCTCTTCATATTCATCTTTCTAACAGAAGCCCGAAGGTTTTGTGCCAACACTGACTGGTATTTGGAATTGGTCATAATTCCCTCCACCCTGACTAAGGCCCCAGTTCCAGCTGAAGAAAAACATCCCCAAAGCATGATGCTGCCACCA
>JAQQAE010023246.1:0-10081 GCA_029823295.1 Pseudamia nigra
CACTTTTGCTCATTTTCTTGATTATTTCGTTCATTTTTGCTCATTTTTCTGATTATTTGTTCATTTTTTCTCATTTTCTTCATTATTTTGTTCATTTTTGCTCATTTTTCTGATTATTTGTTCATTTTTCCTAATATTCTTGATTCTTTTGTTCATTTTTGCTCATTTTCTTGATTATTTTGTTCATTTTTGCTCATTTTTCTGATTATTTTGTTCATTTTTGCTCATTTTTCTGATTATTTTGTTCATTTTTGCTCATTTTCTTGATTATTTTGTTCATTTTTTTCTCATTTTTCTGATCATTTGTTCATTTATGCTCATTTTCTTGATTATTTTGTTCATTTTTGCTCATATTTCTGATTATTTTGTTTATTTTTGCTCATTTTCTTGATTATTTCATTCATTTTAACTATTTTTTCTCAATTATTTTGTTCATTCTTGCTAATTTCCTTAATTATTTTGTTCCTTTTTGCTCACCATTTTGCAGACAAAACAGATTTCTTCCAGTCTCATTCATTCGGATCAAAACTCAGCCTTCACACGTGAATAAAATAATGATCTGACATCATTACCGTGGATGGATGACATGCTCTAAACACCGTCTCGTCCTCTTACAGATGTAGCCTTGTCCAGCGGTCTTCTATGCCACGACCCCAGCTCCCCGACTCAGGGCTGCTGCTCCGATGGGACGGTCCTACTCGGGGGATTCGGAGGACCTCTGACCCCTAACCTGACCGTGAGCAGCGTGGAGTACCTGGGTCCGGAGGAGGAACACCTGCCTCCGGGTACGACAGCTCAGCACTCGCTGTCCCTGAGTAAATCAGACACAGAGGAGAGATGGAACATGGATTTCTACGTGGCGGGGGCTTTAGTTTCAGCCGAGCTTTACAGGATATTAATACGCGTATGCATACGACGTCTGTGAGAGGATGAAATCTGAGTAAATGAGTCCAGCGATGGTGCACTCATCATTTACGTGAGGAAAATAAGTTTAACTTGAGATCGGCTCAATAGGCCGTGATCACAAGTTATTCACTGAATCTCAGAATTTTATGAAGCCTTTCTTCGTCCCATAAGTTGGCAGGATGGAGATATTAGCATAGTTAATAACCAGCATGTTTCAAGTAAGTTGGTTCAGTCACCATCTGAAAATAATGTTTTTTTACTTACAAGCAGTAGAAAAGAGTAGCAATACCTGTTTCAAAAGCTGGGCAGGAAATGAGCGAAACTGACAAAAATGATCAAGAAAATGATCCAAAATTCATAAAATAATCAAGGAAGACAAGTAAAAATGAGTGAAATGATGAAAAAGATTGGTAAAAATGAACAAAATCGTCAAGAAAGTGAACAAAATAGATAAACGAAGAAGTTACACAAAAATGAACTAAATACCCTTGAAAATGAGCAAAATTGAACATAATCATCAAGACATGAATGAAGATGAACAATAATGATTAGTAAAATGATAAAATAAACCAAATGAGCAAAAATCAGCAACAGACACAGGAAAATAAACAAGTGAATGAAAAACTAAGCTACAAAAGAAACTTAAGATGAATAACGCGATCAAAAAATTACCAAAATGAATTTAAAAAAATCAAGAAAATGAGTAAAAATGGATGAGTAATGAAAAAGATTGGCAAAAATGAACAAAATAATCAAGAAAGTGAACAAAATACACAAACCAAGACATTACACCAAAATTAACCAAATACCCATGAAAATGAGTAAAATTGTACAAAATCATCAAGAAAATAAATGAAAATGAACAAAAATCAATAATAAAATGATAAAATTAACAAAATGAGTAAAAAAAAGTAACAGAGTAAGGTGAATGAGAAATTGAATGAAAGAAAATAAGCTACGTACAAAACAAACTTGACATGAATAACGTGATCAAGAAAATGACCAAAAATGAATAAAATAAATCAAAAATATTTGTAAAAACAGATGAAAAAATCAAAAGGATTGGTAAAGGTGAACAAAATAATCAAGAAAGTGAAGGAAAATAAACCAAAATGATCAAGAAAATGATAAAATAAACAAACAAAATACGGACAAATAAGCAACAGAGTAAAGAAAATAAAGAAGTGAATGAAAGAAAATAAGCTACAAAACAAACTTAAAATGAATAACGTGATTGAGAAACTGAGGGAAATAAAGAATGAATGAAACCGGGGACGGCTGTGATTCTGCAAGTTCAGCAGGTTCAACAGGCTGAGCAGGTTCGGCAGGTTCAGCAAGTTCAGCAGATTCTGCAGGTTCAGCGAGTCCTGCAGGTTCAACAAGTTCAGCAGGTTCAACAGGTTCAGCAGGTTCTGCAAGTTCAGCAGGTTCTGCAGGTTCTGGAAGTTCAGCAGGTTCTGCAGGTTCTGCAAGTTCAGCAACTTCAGCAGGTTCAGCAAGTTCAGCAATTTTATCAGGTTCTGCAGATTCAGCAAGTTCAGCTGATTCTGCAGGTTCAGCAAGTTCAGCAGATTCTGCAGGTTCAGCGAGTTCAGCAGGTTCAGCAAGTTCAGCAGGTTCAGCAAGTTCAGCAGGTTCAGCAGGTTCTGCAGATTCAGCAAGTTCAACAGGTTCAGCAAGTTCAGCAGGTTCTGCAAGTTCAGCAGGTTCTGCAGGTTCTGCAAGTTCAGCAGGTTCTGCAGGTTAACAGGCTCAGCAGGTTCGGCAAGTTCAGCAATTTTATCAGGTTCTGCAGATTCTGCAGCTTCAGCGAGTTCAGCAGGTTCAACAAGTTCAGCAGTTTCAGCAAGTTCACCAGATTCAGCGACTTCAGCAATTTTAGCAGGTTCTACAGATTCTGCAGGTTGAGCAGGTTCTGCAGGTTCAGCGAGTTCAGCAACTTCAGCAGATTCAGCGAGTTCAGCAGGTTCTGCAAGTTCAGCAGGTTCAACAAGTTCAGCAGGTTCAACAAGTTCAGCAGGTTCAGCAAGTTCAGCAATTTTATCAGGTTCAGCAGATTCTGCAGGTTCAGCAGGTTCAGCGAGTTCAGCAGGTTCAGCAGGTTCTCTTGTAAATGTTCTTGTTCCAAGTTGAAGAACCTTCTATTCCAGAAACAGTAGCAATATCTGTCCTACAAGTCTGAAGCTCTGAGATTCCATGTGGTTCATCAATATGGAAAGTTTCAAGGAAATTGATTCAGACAGTTCTCACATTTTGGTCAAACGAGCAGTAGCGCCCCCTGTTGAAAACCAGTACCACCAATTCAGAAGCTATGATGTAGAACTTTTAGTGAGCAATAAACACACGAGGTTTGATCTGAATTCCTTCAGCCATGTTCAAGTTATTGCATATTTTCAACAAATCCTCGTCCTTTGACCGAACTGGAGACCCCGCTCTGTGACCCCCAACACCATGTAAATATGTCACGTTCACAGAGAACAATCTGCAAAACAGAAAAGCGGTTCCATTTGTCGGGCAGACCGAGGGTTTTCAGAGCAGAGCATCAGATGTTTGACTGCGCGGTCCAATCACGTGTCGTCTCAGCTGGACTCACAGACTGCTCGGATCGTACAAACTGCCATGAAAAGTAGAGCGGTTTAAGGATCACCCACCACGTCAAATGACGTGTGAGCGGCTGCCGCCAGACAGGCGTTGAAAATCGGATCCGACCCAACTCGTGTTCTCAGTCCGAGTTTGAGTTTGTCGCCTGCAGCAGGAGACGCAGGGTCCCACGGCGCAGGATTCTTTCCTCGCAACTGTCATGAAGGTGGTCAACAACGCAACGTAGCAGGCACATGTGAGCTGTATGTATTAGGGCTGTCAAACCATTAAAATTATTTATTAGGGCTGTCACTGTAGATTAATTTAGATGAATCACGATTTTTTTTTTTTTTAATGATAATTAGCTCACTCTCTGCACTCACCATTGGGGTCATGACCTTTGGGGTGTGGTGGAACGGGTTAGGGTCGGGGTTAGAAACGTGCAGTGACAAATCTGCAACAACCGTGTGATGTTCTTATGTCATTGTGGACCGAAATCTGAATCCAGGCCACGGAGAATCAAGACGGGTCTGAAGGCACCGGGGTCCAACCCGGTACGAGCGAGGTGTACCTAATAAAGTGGCCGGTGAGCGTGGTTTATAAAGGGAAGCATATTAGGCGTCAGCCTGTGTCATGAACAAGGCAAAACAATATGTGACAAATACTGATATGTATGATTGATGGTGGAGAACAAGAGGGGGGAGGGGTCGGGGGGTCAGCGACCTTTATAATCTTAGGAGCCATTTTTGGACCGAAAGGGAAAAAAAAATGTCAGACCCTTTATGTACCAAATGAAATTTGACCCGGTTTAACCTGCAACATGTTAAGATAATTTTGTTATTTTGTTTGTTTTTGTTCATTTTGTTGCTTCTTTCAGTGTTCTTGTTCATTTCACTGATTATTTTCTAATTTTTTGGTCAATGAAATGATTATTTCATTCATTTTTTTCTAATTTTATGTTCATATTTAAAATGATTTTATTAATTTTTGTCAATTTTGATTAATTTCCCTGATTATTATTTGGGATTTTTTTGTGGATTATTTTGCTAATTATTTTGCCCATTTTCTTTTTGATATTCATTTACTTGAATATTAAGTTAATTTTCTTCAAAATTTCTAGCAATTTTTATTCAGTTCATTTACTATTTTACTCATTTTTGTGATTTTTTTAAATTGTAATTATTTATTCTTGTAAGGTTTCAAATTTTCTTCTAAATGTTTATTTTTTATTAGTTTTCTAAGTGTTTGTTTTTATCATGCATATCATTTCTTGTTCATTTTCTTGATTATTTGGTTAATTTTTTAGATTTGTATGTCATTTTTATTCATTATTTTCTTTCTTTTTGTAGGTTTAGTGCTTATTTTGTTCATTTTGATTTAAAATATGTTACTTCCATCACAAAGCCACAGGAGCCGCTGTAGCAGAGCTGATTTTTTTTTTGTTAATTTTAATTATTTATTCTTGTAAGATTTCAAATTTTCTTCTAAATGTTTATTTTTTAATTAATTTTCTAAGTGTTTCTTTTTATCACATATATCATTATTTCTTGTTCATTTTCTTGATTATTTGGTTAATTTTTTTAGATTTGTATGTCATTTTTATTCATTATTTTCTTTCTTTTTGTAGGTTTAGTGCTTATTTTGTTCATTTTCATTTAAAATATGTTACTTCCATCACAAAGCTGTAGAAGAGCTGAACACTCACATGTGGTTTTCGTGCAGTCGGTGAAAAAAGCTGGACATGATAACGGAATAAAATCAAACATTTGAATGGTACATTTTTCTTTTTGATGTGATGTGATTGTGTCTCAGATTTAATAAATCCGAACATGTCAGACACGGGCGCTGTAGGGTGTTTGACAGACGAACCACTAGGGGGCGGCAGAGACAATCAAAATGAACACACAGCTGTGTGAAGGTCTGTTGAATAGAAATGTGTTTTATATGTAGAAATATGTTCGAGTCCACCGTCAAATAACAATTAAAAACAATAGGTTCTGTTTTAGATTTGGATGATATGTAACTGCTTTTCTCTAAAGCTGTGTTTTATAAATGGCAGCTCTTTCATTGCTAAATTAATTTTTGTTTTTTCTTCATTTTTGTTGATTGTTTTGTTCATTTTGCAAATGATTTATTCATTTACTGCATTTATTTTATGTTTATTTTAGTTGGTCTTTAGCATCTTGTGGATATTTTGTTCATTGTGTTGAACATTTTGCTAATTTCTGTGTTTAATTCGTTTCTTGATTTTTGTTCATTTTCTAGATTAATTTCTTAACTTATGGGCATGTTGTTAATTTTCTAGAATTTTTCGCACATTGCGTGGCTATGTTTCATCTTGCTGATTTTTGTGATGATTTAGTTTAGTTTTAAATGTGTTGTTAAATGTTTGTTTATGACTTTGTTCATTTTGTTGATTATTTTGTTCATTGTGTACCTGCGATGCAATGCATAGAAGAGACACATTGTTATACGATGCGTTTATTTTTCTTATTCTTTTTCTGTACAGATTTTGTAATGTTTCTCATGCCAGGATTTGAGAAAACCATCACAAATCATACATGAAAACGTGGCTAAATTCTTGGAATTGTGTGCCATCATACAGTTTTGCAATTTCAGCAACAATTTCGAAAAAAACTGCAAAAGATTTCCCATTCATTTCCAATGGGACGTAGCCAAAAACAATCGTAAAATGCGCCTCAATCCAGAGCCACAAAATGTCATTGTACTTTAGCACAAGAACATGGTTGAAAGTTTAAACGGGTCACAAAACATTTGACTTTTTTGACACCAGTTGGTATTTTTATATGTGATATGGTTTTTACAAAATCACTGTTTAAGTTTTAGTTTTTTTTTTTTGAGTTTACAATGGGAGTCAATGGGATGGTGAGTTAGACTGGGAGTTGAAATGACAGAGCGCACAAACGCTCTGAAATTACCCCGAAACTTCCAGCTAAAACCGCTCTGAAGCGGAGACCGTTTCCAACAGGATCAGTTTTGACCAGACATGTAGCCGCATCGATCCTCCTCCGGAAAACCAAAGCCCGGTGACTTCCATCGTTTAAAATCAGAGCCTCCCATGTCGGAGAAAAGCAGAGGCGTCTGTTCGAGTCCACTTTAACTCACCACGTCTCACAATTTACACGGAACCGGACCGATGTCAGTGCGTTCAGCCCAACCTATCGATCCCGGGCAAAAGATTTTCATGATCCGAGCCACAGTTTGCGACACAGCTGACCCTGTTTGAGGAAGAGCCCCGAGCTGAAACATTCTCAGATGTGTATTTTAGGACCAAGTCTGACATGGGTAGCAGGAACACGCTAAAATCTCGTCATATTTATTTTGTTTTATTTATTATTTTGTTCAGTTTTGTCCTGTCTTGGTTCATTTGAGATTTCCTTCTTCATGTTTGTTCCTTTTGTTCATACTGGGTTAATTTGCTGATTCTCTTGTTTATTGTGATTGTTTGGTTAATTTTTATAGATATTTGGCTCAATTTCTTGATTATTTTGGGACGTTTTGTTCATTCTTTAATGATTTTGCTCATTTTAATTTACTGTAAAATCAAAATTAAGAAAATAAGTTGATTGTTTTACCTCTAAACAGTAAAAATACAAAAATGCTTTGATCTTTGCATTTTGTTGTTCGGGTACCAAGGAGAGAGACTTCAAGCCAAGGGGTCAAGGGGTCACCAGCCAAACATTGTGGGAGACACTGCACTGACTAATTTGATGTATCAATAAAATATGCATATGGAACTATTTGTTGCCTGTTTGTTGTTTCTGTGCAGCTGTAGCTCCGCCTCTGCAGGACTGTGACCGGGTGGAGGAGAACGCATCGACGGCGGATGAGGACCGGGAGGAGGAGGCGCATCCGGTCGGGGATCTGCCTGAGGGGCTGCAGGACATCGGAGACCAGCTAGAAGAACGACCAGAGGACGACGTCCTCCCAGGAACGTCCCCGCCACAAGTACCTCCCAAACTCCTGCCCCAGATGAGTCCAGGAGACGGTGAGCACAGGATGTGGAGCAGCAAACGCCACATCGCTTCAGCAGCTCCCAGGCTGGTGAAAGACACACCAGTCCCAAATTAATCATCATTGGCCTGTAGTCACGTAGTTGAATAAGGTCACCTCTTCTACATACAACTGAGGTCAAAATTTTTTGCCCCTTTAAAAAAGTTCCAGTGCCAGATTTTTCACAGGCCGTTTCAAATCATGCTAGTTTCATTTAGAAACAGTAAGTTTTTATTCGCAAACAAAAAAAATTACATTAGGAAAGCCAAAATGATGAGGCTCAATATTATTCCCCCCAAAAGAACTGACCTTTTTATTTAAGCATTGCATAAACCATCTCTCTTTGACTAATAGACCAAGTGTAGGAACTGATGTTAAAACTGAACATTTGTCCAACCTTTACTAACTTTGCTTTTTCATCTGTCTAAACAATGAAAATGATGTAAAACATACGCTTCTATCCATCCATCCATCCATCCATCTTCTACCGCTTATCTGGGGGGGTCGAGTCACGGGGCAACAGCTGGAGCAGGGAAGCCCAGACTTCCCTGTGCCCGGCTACTTCATCCAAATCTTCTGGGGGGTCTCTGAGATGTTCCCAGGCCAGTCGAGAGACATGGCCCCTCCAGCGTGTGCTGGGTCTTCCCTGGGGCCTCCTCCCAGTGGGATGTGCCCTGAACACCTCACCAGGGAGGCGTCCAGGAGGCATCCGAATCCGAACCAGATGCCCAGGCCACCTCATCTGGCTCCTCTAGATGTGGAGGAGCAGTGGCTCTACTCTGAGCCCCTCCCAGACGACTGAGCTTCTCACCCTATCTAAGGGAGAGCCCAGCCACCTGGCGGAGGAAACTCACTTTGGCCACCTGTATGCGGAATATTATTCTTTCGATCATGACCCAAAGCTCATGACTATAGGCAAGGGTAGGAACACATCACCATTTGGCTCAGGTCCTTATTCACCATGACGGACCAATGCACAGTTCACATCACTACAGATGTGGCATCGGTCTGCCTGTCGATCACCCCTCCAACCTTCCCTCACTCGTGAACAAGACCCTGACATACTTGAACTCGTCCACTTTGAGGCACTGCAGCCTTTTCTGGCTGAGGACCACAGTCTCAGATTCGGAGGTGCTGATTCTCATCCCAGCTGCTTCACATTCGGCTGCAAACCACTGCACTAAGAGTTGCAGGTCATCTGCAAAAAACAGAGATCCAATCCTGAGGTCGCCAAACTGGACCCCCTCAACGCCCTAGAAATTCTGTCCATAAAAATTCTGAACAGAATCAGTGACAAAGGGCAGCCCTGGCAGAATCTAACCGACTTACTGCCGGTCATATACGAACCAAAGAGCCCTTATCAGTGCGTCCGGCATCCCATATTCTCCCCACAGATCTCCCCGAGGGACATGGACGAATGTAAAACATGCACAATAATGAAATTATATAAAGGTGCATAAAGACAAAACACATTGTAAAGGACAAAAACAAAGCAAAAAGATCAGTACGTTAAATCTCAAAGACACCAAAAGATGAAAACAGCAAAAAAGAGGATGAAAACATATGTAGAATATGCAAACAGATGAAAGCAACATGCAAAAGACACAACATGGCTAAAAACAACATAAAAAATGCAAAAAGACAAAAACGAAGTAAAACACATTAAAAGATAAAAACAACCTAAAGGAAGCTAAGAGATGAAAACATCACTAAAGGAGCAAAAAAAACATAAGAAATGCAAAAACATAAAAAGGATGTGAAAGATGTAAATAGATGAAAGCAACATAAAAAGACATAGACGGATGAAAACGGCATAGAAATGGCAAAAAGGCACGAATGATGCAAAAAGATCAGGGCGTTAACTGTTAAAGATGCCATAAGCCATAAGAAACAAAAATAGCATAAAAGAGGCAGGACACACAAGCAATGCAGAGAAGATAAAAACAACGCAATGCAAAACATGACCTGTGATGCAAAAGGCGGCATGACGTACACGTTCTCATGCCACGTCATCCTTTTTGGACGCTAGGTCATGCTCCTAGTCACCCCACCCTGTCAGTTTGTAACGCACAGGGTTTGCCAGTCGGATGGGATGTGGATGTGCACCAAACACATGGACGTCCCTGTGGGAGATGCATGTAGTGTGTCTTCGCACATGTTGTGTTTCATCGTCAGCTGTTCCCCCTAATCCTAAGGAACTCTCACCCCAACAGCCAGAAAGTAGGTTTTAAGGTTGTTTAAGTTTGCACAATATAACTATACTGATTTTATTGGCATCTGTCAGACTCTTCCTGGTCGTCGTATTGCAACGAACTCAGATGCTGTGAATCAACGTGTGACCGTTTAGAATCATGACCAGGTGCCAGGATGTAACAGCTGGAGGTGAGAGTGTGTTGGACATATGGTTGTATTTCACGAATCACAGTGGGAGAAGAGTTAAAAATGAAGTTTTTCTTCATTCTGAAGATGTGTGAGATATGTAAACGTACTGATGAGGTAAAACGTCACCACACAGTGTCAAACAGAGTCACATGACATGTTGTTAGTGTAAACACTTACCCACAGCTGCAGTCGAGTGTAT
>JAQQAE010023247.1:0-10080 GCA_029823295.1 Pseudamia nigra
CCCTCCACCTTCCCTGGCTCTGAGACACAGACATGCAGGGTGTCCTGCCAAGGAATACAAGGGCACTGCCACATGTCACCCATTAGACATCCAGACTCACGCACACTCAGAATGTACAGCACATATGTGAACAGGGGTGCACACACGCACACAAACACATGGACGCGCAAACACGGAGGTTCGGCCGGCGTGTTGGAAAATAATTGGCAAGATGGAAAGAGAGAGTGAGAGCAACTGAGGACGGCGTTAGATGGCTGATTTCCATCTCTTCCTTTGTTCAACAGTCGCTCTTTCTGTCTGTGAACAAGAAAACAGTCGTATTGTTGTTCGGGGTAAAAAGTTCATTCTTTTATTTTTGGCATTCTTCAGTTGTATACAGTCTATAAATAGTAGGGAGGATTGTGCTCGTGGGTGTGTGGAGGGTGAGCTGGGTGGATATTTGCTGTCATCCTGGAGAAGATCAAGCTCTGCATTAAGTAACACAGAGCGATGTAACTCCCATACACACACACAAATTCATGACGTTTATTGATAGATGCTCTCTTCTATCACAGCCCTACCCTCGTTTGGCCTAAAATTCAAACATGCTGAGTGTGCTTGTCTGCAAGTGCTCTAAATTTAAACCGTGTTGATCCTCATACTGTTTTCCTGAAGAGACGTGCACTCGGGCTGAGTGACTCAGACAGTAGATATTCATGTAATGCTCTCTGACTAGCGTGTTGGTGCTTGCTGCAGACGATTTTGATAGTATCACATTGTTGTGCTTAATCAAAGTGCCTGGTTTGTTGTGGCAAAACACGTCAATTATTGCTTAATACGACATTCTGTGAGCTTTTTCCTCCTGGAGACAAGAATGAATGGAAAATAAGAGGAGATGGGAAATTACACACAGTTATTAGTGGCTGCAACTACTGTGCTAAACGTATTACAAATATGTGTACGTGTGTATATCTGGAGATATGGTCAGTAAATCTACAGAGGCAGAGATTTCGATACAGATTTGGTGTTTTAAGATTATTTTGGAGTCTTGTTTTGTACAATACTAACCACAAACTCTATAAGACTGAGAAAATGTTGACAATTGTAACAAATTCATAGTTTATACAGTGCTGCAGTTTATTGGAAACTTTCTTGTTTGTTCAGTCCTTTTTTTTGGTGACGCCACTGCATACTGTGAGTAACATTTTTTTTAAATGACATGTATCTTTTACTGGCAGGGGAAAACAACTTCAGTCAGGAAGAAGAGGGATTCATGTTTATTTTGCAGTGTATTCAAACAAACTAATTGCACATGATATAAGTAGATTTTGTTATTGATTCTAAATACATGTAGCCTTTAAAGGGATGAAACACTACTGATATTCAGGAGATAATGCAGCTATCAACAGCAGGGTGTAGTTGCAGCTACCAACACCACCAGTGAAGTACAGCTGGCTGTGGTTATCCACACACTTGCACAATAAAGTATGAATTTTATATTTTTCCACAATCCTTATCTGTGTTGTGGTTTCATCAAGTTTTATTCAACCACAAACTCTGACTCTTGTTCAAATTTAGTGTCTAATAATATTCACGTGCCATACTAGCCCATTATTTTATAGCTTTGTTAGTCTTATAGCTATGTTAGCTTAGCTCTGTTTTGACCAGGAAAACTGACACAATAAAATAACAAAAGGTGAACTGTCTAAACAAGATCAGAACTGCCACTCACCGCACTGATCACAGTGGTTTGATGGGATGTCAGTATGAAACAGTGCATTTCTCTGCAACGCAATATAATAACTTCAGAGTGCTTTTCTGTAAACATTAAAAAATTTAATGTAGAACTGTTAGATTTTGCTATTTGAGGGTGCTTTCACACCTACAGCATTTAGTCCGCTTAAAGCGGACCAGAGTCCAAAACACCTGCAAGTTTGGTTCATTTGGGCTAGTGTGAAAGCCGACCAGTTTGATTTGGGTCAGACTAAAGAACCGGTACGCCTCCATCCGAACTCCAGTGCGGTTCACTGATGGTGAGAACTCTGCCTGGCCTCAATTTAGTCCCACTGTCTGTAATGTAGCACTTTTTGGTCTACGGAGGCTTCTGTGGCAAGCTGTGACGTACATTTCAAGAAGCTAGTAAACTTCTCTATGGTAGAGTCTTTTGATACGTCTTCTCTGTGCCACAAAGAAGAGCACAGTGTTTTCAACCCAAATACAATTTCCATTCTAGAACAACAGCAGTACGGTGATTCATTATTAACGAATGATAATAATAAATCACCATAAAAACAAGTAAAATAGTACCATTCATTATTCCGAAGTAAAGCATAAATCTGATATTTTCATCTGCTGGATTTTTCCCTCTACAAATGCTGTGCCAATCAGCTCTCATATCACCCAAAACACAGTATTTTGTAAACAGCGCCGCCACATGAGTGGGGGATATACAACATTCATAGTGGTTGGTACGTTTGCAAAATTACTGGTGTGAATGTGCACTGAACTAGTTGAGAATTACAACATTGTAGCAACTTGTGGGTCCAATCGACCCACCGTACTGGACTAACAGGTGTGAAAGCACCTTTAGTGTGAATTGACCGCTGTGCCTGATGTGTTATATTTTCATGTTAATCAGCTACCCCTCTGCTAAATTAGTCTTTGTGATGTGTCAGTCAGCCTAAACATCTTGCTATGTTGCTTTACTATGAAGACTGGTGTTGGCATATAATCTGGGAGACATTAAACAGTATAAGTGAGTTGAACACCAAATTGTTCGCATTTTGAAGTTTAAGAAACAATCCTTCAGAGTCAAAGTTGTAGTCAGTGCAGAGATGAAGCTCTACAGGCATTGTGAATGTACCACAACTTATCCAAGGTTAACAGGCTGACTGTAATATTTTTTTGCATCACAGATACAGATACTGTCAGAAGAGTTAATAATGACTGAAAGGATGTTTTGCTGCCGAGTTATCTTAGTGGAGTTTTTTTTTTTTTACGTGGTTGCAAAGGGTCTGAATTGACGTAAATCAGCCTGAAATGCCAATGTGACACCTTTGTTCATTCCATTTTTAAGAGGTTCTCCTTTATGACGTACATCCAAGCATACGTCATGGAAGGGATGATGGAAAAAAAAAGTGGCAGAGTGTCATTCCAGTGCACTCTGGCAGAACCACCCCTTCAACAGAGAGTCAGTTCTAAACTATGATAACTGACAAAGTAGTTTTAAGGGGCATTATGAGGTCAGAGTGACATTAGCATGAAAAATACCCTCACTGAAATATGACAACCTTATCAATGCAAAGGGACACTGCCAAAGGACCCAACTTGACACCATGTTTCACTGTTAGTAATAAGTAAAAACTACAAGCTACTGCCTACACGTTTTGTTTGCAGTAAACATCAAGGTGTTTGCTAAGCGAAGTTGCACACTCATATTGGTACCCCCACTATGTGTCATCGCTGGCGTATGTGATCAGAAGACATCCAGTTGCACAGGAATTCATTCAAGAGTCTGAAGTGAAATCACCTAAGCTAAATGTCTATGAACCTGCTTGCAACTTGCTGACTGAAGACTTCCATATTGAGCCTTTAAATATGAAAAAACTTACTTTAACTGTCAAAATTTTTAGTATTATAGATCAGTCCAAGTAGATCATTCACATCATTAGCACCATATTATCCGATTTTAAGCCTACTGTTGTGATACACACAGAGTAAATGTAAGACCAACGATCAGGGCTTAAAATTCTAAGACATGTCAACATTGCCTGATTGTTTAGTACATGTACTTCTATTGGTTTAAAAGATTTGGTCTTTGCACTTAATGAATCCAGGTATATAACCAAACAGAAACTGAAACCAAAATAATTTAATTATTTTATAGGAGAAGACAAATTTGAGGTACCAGACGCCCTCTTAGACTAGGTGTCGTTCACTGATTGTGCAGTGATTCGTGCAGAGAAAGGCGCATTTAACTGTAAAAGCCTTAAAAAGCTACTTCATAGTCATTTAGTATGAAGTAAATTCATATATTTACATATAAATTCAGCATATTTGACTTTTCATAGTCAAATATGCTGAATATTAATAATTGTAAAGTAGAATATACAGTTTGATCTTATGCATTACAGTTTCAGTCAGGACAATGATGTAGAAAAGATGATAAAATAATAAATCAAAAGACGAAACACATCAGTGTTCTTCAAAATAGGAGGAATATTGTTGACTTAACGGAAGCACCAGAGTCGTTTTCTTCCTTTTGTTCAGAGAACACACCTTCGTCATCATCTTACGTCTTTCACGAATCACAATTTCATTCTCCATTTCATCTTCTGTGCTGTGCCTCAGGGCTGGCACCTACCGAAAGCAAACGCGCCTTTCGTTGCCCTGCTGTGATGACAGTGGAAAGCTGCCAAGAAAACCTGCTGCCTGTGTTTGTGTTTGTGTGCGTCTGTCTCAGCGTGTGTGAACATCCAGTTAACTCTGCGACCCAAGCTCTTAAGCTCCACTTTAGGAGAAGACGCAGGTCACATGGCACTGAAACACGTCTCTCTTACACACACACACACACACACACACACACACACACACTGCATGTACAGATCAACCTGAGCAGGTAGATCTTTAATCTGCCATTTGACTACAACACATATTAACCCGCTGTGCGTGCTCTGAGTTCTGTCTTCTCTTGCGTTTTACACTAGATTTCATGCTCTAGACTGAATTCACCTCCCCCCACCCCACATTCTGGGTAAGTGGGCCTTTGAGTGGTGTGTGGGTGAGAGGTTATACGTGGGTAAGTCAAGTGTTTATCGTGGTTAAAGGGTCGGCTCTAGGCTCTAAGTAGTGTATGCAGGTCTATGCTGGACTTATTCATATGGTTGAAGTGCACAGAAATGACACATGTAACACATACTAAGTCAGAAACAAGCCAAAAATGTAGCCGGATGAAAGATTATAGTTTTTCTTATGTTTCCGTGATGAAGACAAATTCCTAAGTGCTTAGCCGAAATGATCTGCATTCCTCTTGGTTCTTGAAGTTTCACCTGTCATCCTAGCCTTCACTTAGGATTGCGAGGAATTATTGCAGATAAGTACAGTATCAGCAGATTCCCTGAGTTACTAGAATTGGATATTGAGAGAGAGTAACATCAGATACGTGCAACTGCTCTGTTATTTTCATTACCAGTAGAAGAGACGGCAAATGTTTTTAAACAGTTGCGCTATCTCGAAGTTTTGTTAAAAATCTGATTTTAGTGGCACTGCCATGGTAGTGATTGAAGAAAGGGATTTATTTTATCAGAGGTGCTTTGTATCTATCTGAGAGGCTAGGCTACTAGTTACTCTAACCCAACAGCTAGACCAAGATAACCTCAACCTGACTTAACATGAAGACTGGAGCCATTGTTGCCAGATGGAAAGTGTTAAATGATCATATCAGAGGCTTAAAATAGTGATATTTTGAGCTAAATTAACATACACAAGTGCAAAAACAAGATATTTGCTCTGGACAAATACAATACTGACATGTAAGCTGTGCTGAATTTACGGTAACATTTTTTAAGTTAATGTTAATAGAGGATGATGGTAATACTCGGAGATGCTCATGTGAAAAGCGGTGCAATAACAGACCATCTGGATCATGTGGAGAAATAAATAAAAATCCAATGATCTCAGAGAGTGATCAAATTGTTGTACATTTGTCATTTTTTGAATATCATACAGAGTAAAATTATCAAACAAAAATGATAATTATTGTACATCTGGCAACACTGACTCGTAACTTAAATTTCAAAATGCTACTGCTCAGCAGGCTAATCTCGTTTGCTACTTTTTTTGTTAAAAATTGAGGCTGCATAACTTGTTGACCTTTAGATTTGATGGTGCATTTCAGCTTAGTGTAGAGCATAGTCGCCCCAGGAAGAACATTATTTACTGTGGTAATAGCTAATGGGGAGCACAAGTAAATATATAAATAAAAGGCATGGCTGTCTCTTTTGTTCATGTCAAACTAAATTAGCCTAGCTTCATTCATACTAAACAGATGTGCATGGGATTGGTTTCAGCGTTCTCATATATTTTCCCCGCAAAATGGAAAACGGTGCTACTCAAAATATTAGAACTATTACCCTAAGCAGTTTAAAGTTCTATCACACAGTTAATTTGTTTTACCTCTCAGACAGCTGCAAGTGGCCAAGACACAATCCGGGCTTTAATGTGGTTTCTGAGACATACAGATGTTATTATACAGTGTGTGATCAAACCAAACTCAGCGCTCTTTTTTGTTTGCATTCTGACATCCCCAGTCGTTTCACTTCCTCCTGAGGGTACAGCAACCCCCTGAGGAAGCCGGGTTTGTGGGTGTGTCAAGAGGATACGGCAGCAGTGAATGGGAGGCCATGCAAAGAGACAATTTGTTGCTTGTCTGTGCGTGCATAGTGATTAAACTCGGAATAGAGCATGACACGATACCAACAAGCAATCCATTTTTAGTAATTAAATGCTGTGTTTATACATGTTTCTGGTGCTTTCATTTATCACATTCATTGGCGTGGAAATGAGACGTTGACACACTGACTTCTTAAGTGTGGCACAGTATCTTCAAACCAGTTTACTGTCTTCCATTGTTGCTGTTCATGTGCAGTTAATTTGATTTTTGTTTTCGTTGTTGTCCTTCACAGGATCCAGCAAGTTTGGAAATAAGAAGTGAACAAATAAAGGATTAACAGTGAGGACCTGGAAGACAAAGAAGCAATTGTGAATTTAAGAAAAAAGAAAAATACCAGCGAAGATGGGGAGAAAAAAGATTCAGATAGCACGGATTATGGACGAACGGAACAGACATGTAAGCACACACTCATTCACTGTCTCACACAAAAAATACACTAATCCCTCCATTTACAGCACATACAGACACATTATAGTTCCTCAAACTGGTGATGTCATGTCATATGATCCTCACAAGCTCTGACTCGATGAATGTGTTTTATGTTGTATGTGTGAAGCAGTTTGAAAAATAACCCATTTTACCTTCAAGCTCATTCATAAGAACTCAGGCACACTAGAGAAGTGACAGCTTATTGTCAACGGTAGATTTGAATGTGTGCATTGTCACACACAAGGGCTCACAGATGAACACACACACACACATAAACCAAGTCCTGGCTCGGGCAGCAGTTCCTCTCTTCCTGTTATGACAGGAAATGCAGGCACATGTGCTTCCTGACCCCCGGAGCAGGGCAGGACTGACCTTGTCACAGTCCTGCCTGGGGCCACGATGGCATAAGACACATGTTTGTGGCCTTATCTCTAAAAATCAAATGTTAGCTTCTTTACAACAAATTTGCTACTGAAAAAGGTATTTCTATTTATACATTTACCGTTCTATCATTTTTGACTTATTTCACCTACCACAGGTAGCTGTGTCTTTCCATGTACATAGTGTCCAGAATAGTATGTTTGTGAGGTCCATAACACAGTTTGTTCAATGCACCATTTATTAAACACACTAAAGCTTTTCTTTCCGACAGACATTGCTTTGATATCTGTAAGTGAGTGAAATTTGAAGCCACACCTGCTGTGTGTTTGCTGGTTGTGGAGGTTGTCCAGTGTCTGTGTTGTTTGTTGGTCTATGTCTACTCTTGTCTTTTATCTCTCCTCTGTCCCCTAGCCCCAACAGGTCGAGGCAGATTAACAAAATAATGAATTACAGTGGTGCATCGGATACTGACGATAATCCGTTCTGGCATCACGGCCTGTATCCGAATCATTTGTTATCCGATGCGACTTTTTCCATAAAAGTACATGTAAAACCAATCAATCCGTTCTGCACCTACGACAAACTCCTATAAAAAGTATGTATTACACGCCCCTACCTGCACATTTATTCATTATTATTATTTGAAAAGGAAATTATGTTAATTATCTGACACGGACTGAATGAAATTAGTTCTAAAAATGATTTAGAATGTATTCTTACCTTGGTTTATGACTTGTTCGTGTGTCCGTGGACACTGTGAACACCTCCAGACACCGGAGCTGTGTCGGACACCAACGCTGCCGGGCTAACTCCACTCCGGAACCGGCCATGTTGTTAGCCGTACCCATAGCCTGGGCAGCCCCGTGTCGGCGTGTCGGGCCCAGGCCGTTAGCCATTAGCCACCTGTGGTACCAGCCCTGACCGTGTTGACACGGTCGGACACGGCTAACAGCCGTTAGCAGCCTCTGTCTGTGTTGGAGCCGGCAGCTCCGGTCGTGTGCAGTGTCGACGGACACACGACCAAGTCAGAAGCCAAGGTAAGAATACATTCTAAATCATTTTTACAACTAATTTCATTCATTCTGTTTCAGAATGAATGAAATTAGCGCTAGCGGATAGCGCTAGCGATTAATGCTAATGGATGGCAGCTAGCGCTCTGACTTCTGGGTCATTCTCATTCTAGACCCGGAAGTGACCCAGGTGTGACTCGGGTGTCGTTCTCCGCATAATTCGTTGTTGCGGTTCAATTTTTTTGCAGTTTTTTTCGTCGGTATCCGAATTTTGCGTTGTCAGAAGCGGTCGTTGTCCGAGGTTCCACTTATAAGTCTTTACACATTTTGACACAGATGACATTAGTTACTGATGAAAACAATGAATCATAAACATGTTGATCAGAACATTATCACATAAATTTTATATTATCGCATCATTTATATTCTGAAATCAGTTTTCTTTTGTGTTTGACTCTATTAAAGTTAAAAATTTATCACCGCTACTGTTTTCAATTTTAAGATGTGTCCTTTATCAAAGCTTTTCATCTTAAGTTTCTGAAGAAGTTCCTTCAGTTGCATAAAAATACTGCAAACTGTGCCAGGTACGTAGAAGTACGTAGAAGTATGTAGAAGTATGTAGGTCGATTCAAATGAATAAAGATTGTCGAGTATTAGGATCATTGGATTTTTGGTTTCGTCGAAATAGAAATAAATGAACTTTTCTTCTTCTTCGTTTTTTAAAGAATCGGTACGATAAAGGTGTTTCATCATGGTGGATGTTAAAGTTAATTTAAAGTAATGTTAAAGTAGATTTTATGTTGTTGAATATTCATATGTACTGTCTGTACTTCATTAAAGCTCGGTTATTTGTCTGAATGTAGTTATTTTAACTCGCAAAGGCAAAAATATTTGCCTGTTTGTATAAGGCTAATATTCCTGTTTTTTAATTTTGTTGGTATGAAAGGAATAATTTGTTTCCCTCTTGCTTTGTTGTTTACGGGGTCTCAATGACCCCAGGACGGGTCTGGGGAGAAATAAAGAACAAAGATGTAAATTAAAGTTGCCTTTTGTCTTTGAGAACGTGGTGACGTATTGTAGAATTCAAATCCAACACCTTAGTCACTTGTCAAACACGACACGGCTGTTTGTTTCATCCGGTGACTGTGAGATGGTCACGAGTCGCCTAATAATTAATTATTTAAACAGAGAATACAGATGTCCAATATGTCCTTCATATTCCACATGCAAACGGCTGTTCTGCTCCGTCTGGTGAAGGAAGAAAAATCCACGGGGCATCATGACTGCAGATACACTCTACAACCTGAAGGTGGCACTAGCGGAAAGCCAGAGGAGTGTCACATCACCCAAGCAAAAACAAGGGAATTTCTTTCCAGCGCTCGTTGTGTTTTTATTTCATGCAAACAAGTGGAAAATCTGAAATAATCATGGGGCTAAAATAAAAATTTAAAAAATGACAAAAGTACCCTGCCTTCGCTCAGGTCAGCCCCCCCCCACCCCCCGACGCTCAAGTCAGCTGAATTAGAATTTCATATTTCTACCGTTTACCGGTACGTAAACAACATACAAATCAATATGATTCATTTTTCATATTTCAATTAAATATGTTAATAAAAGTAATCACATATAATTCATCAATTATCTGTATGGATTTAATTGTGGGATTCTGATTATTGTGCATTGCGCAAGCGTTAAAATATTTAATCTAATTAATCTGGATTAACGCGTTCATTTTGACAGCCCTAATTTTAATCTAAAATACAGTGGGGACAATAAGTATTGGGAAATGTAAAAATGTGCAAGTTCACCCATTTAAAAAGATAAGAGAGG
>JAQQAE010023248.1:0-10080 GCA_029823295.1 Pseudamia nigra
CTTTAGGCATTTAAACAAAGTTAAGTGTTTGTATTATTCAACATTTTTACGCCAATTTTTACACTTTTACTGCAAATAAATATTGGCTCCAAATATTGGTTGTGGGCCTCCTTTGCTAATAATCTGTATCGGTCCTGAAAAACCCATATCAGTCGATCACTAGAAGTTACACAGTCACGTATAGTATGTGTGAACTTTTGAGTGAACATTTGGACATGTTTAATCTAATTAGTACTCTGCTCCTGCATCTGCATTATGGCTGCATTCTTGACACAAAAAATTAATGAAGTAACAAACCAGTATTTAAACATAATCTATTTTTACATCAGTGACGGCATGTCACTATGGCACTGCTCTGCCAGTCTTGCATGAAGAAGAAGAGGAGAATTACATTTTACAAAAACATGAAAATTTAAATAGACAAACTATACGGCATATTATATGGTCTGTGAGCTCTGTATATAATCTGCATTCACATGTAGTTTAAAAATGTTCTTTTGCATTTATGGAGAGTGAACGGTCATGGGATGTATTTCCCGTTACAAATGGTGTATGTGCAGAAGGCACCTCTCCAGCACAAACGATAGGAGAATGCTGGAATGCAAAAAATTGCACCCAGCGCCTGCGTATTGTTGGTTGCTGGCCAACTGCTCCAGATCCTGGAAACGTAAATTCACTGGATGTGGTATGTGGTTTTGTTAACATTCAGTTGGTGGAGTGATTTTTGCATGAAGAAATCCAATTCAGTTCTGTCCCTAAAAACTTCACCATCCCATAGAATAACACCACAGGACAAGCTTCTGGTTTAAGAGCTTGGACCCGACCAGCTGGGCATCCATATCAAACAACAAACCCAAGGCAGAGGAAGAAAGCACACGATCATCTTTAAGAAGCTGGTTTGAGAAGAAGGCTTGGCTAACTTCCTTTTAATAAACTGAAATTAAAAAAACTGCTTATGATGATGCCGGTGCTTTGTTTTGCTTCCCTGCCTCCTGTTTCAACTACCAGGAGCTGAACAAGCAAGGATTCAAACAGATATGACTGATTTAAAACATTTTCCTGGAAAAGCAAGGAAATGTTTTATTTTAAATTCATCTTTTAAAGTATTGTATGGTGCACGAGAATGGTGCTTTTTCATATCCTAATGGTGATAAGTGGATATGGTGCAATTTGACAACTGACTTGCATACTGCACCCCTGCAAAATAATTTCACGAGCTGCCGCTGGTTTACATGTACCTGGTTCTGGATCTGTCACTTTATTAATGACAATTATTATGCTCTTTACATTGGCATAACCTGTAGATAAATAACCTGTTCAAACACAATTCATTAGACTACCGTATTTTCCTGATTAAAAGTTGTGGTTTTTTGCATAGTCTGGTGAGGGGAGTGACAAATACATCAGAGCGATTCATATTTTGAATAAATTCGACTATAGGGTGCTTGTCACACTGGCAGCCGCTAGAGGAGACGAGCCGCAGCGCAGCTCAGGCGCACACCTGCGACAGCGCGGACAAATGCGACGTGTTCTGCAGAGCGTCTAATACATGTTTTTTCTTCTTCATTATGCATTTTTTGGCTTGTGCGACTTTTCATCCGGAAAATACGGTATATTGAATTCTACAGTACGAAGTCACTCACCACAAAGCAGAGGTTGTACTTGCATTTTTCGTCCAAGTGGCATAAAGTAAAACACTGCAGGAGAAAATGCCAAGATTTGTTGAAGCTGTGACTTGAAACACTCTTTCCACCAAATATTGACTTCTCAACTCTTCTGATGTTTAGAATGAACATAAACCTGTTTTTCTGCATTATTCAGGAGTTGAAAAAAATGCAGTTTGTTATTTTGACCAGTTATCTTTGTCTGCAACTAAACCACAGCCAATATTTTGTTTGGCACACAATACATATGATTTCAGTCATTTATATGTAGACTATAGTAGTTTTCCATGTACTGTAAATCCAGTAAAGTGCAATCCAAAGTGCTTTTCATGTACTGTGTTGCTCTTTTTCTATCTGGATGTTTTTATTAGCAATGCTGCCTTTGTTACCTACAGAAGTAAATTAACAATTCTTGCTAAACCCAGCATACTCTATTTACATCAAACATTATTTAATACAGTATAGATATTCACCAATATGCACTGTCTTGATTAAATACATAAATAAATACATTTAAGAAGTAGTCTTGAAAGGATACTGTTAATTACCAAAAACAATCCAAACTGATGTTGTCATCATGTGTAATGGCTGAATAATATGGGCTTTTCTTTGGCTGATGGTCAATGTTGATTATCTCAAAATGGCATTTAATTGACCTGATTAATCAGCCATCCAGTTAATTAGCCTGTCACTAGTGCTGTGTCACCTATGCTTTACTCTGCAGTGGTACACGAGATGCATATTTGGCAGTGGGAGTTGAATGTGAAATAAGGGAAGACAATAATAGGATTGTCAGAGAAAATCTGCACATTTGGGCAACTTAAGGTTTGTTTTTTAGCCACAATTAGGCCTGTGGCTTTCAACCTCATTGCAACCTCAGGAGATTTCAGCTTGATTAAACCTCCCGACTTTGCAGAAGCATGTGTGAGAGCCTGTTTTGTGTGTTTCATTAATAAAATTCACAGATTGGAATTGTGGATAAATTCACTTCATGAGACATGCAGAGAAAGCCAGTAGCTTCAGATTAAGCCTCCAATTGAACGAGTGTTGGAGATACTCAACAGTGTGTGTGCATGTGGGGAAGGGTGTATGTCAAGGTGTATTGGGAGGACGACGGACAAATGAAGAGAAAATGAGAAGTGGGGAGCTTTAGGGTTGTTCTTCCACCAATCTTTATCTTCATATCGTTTTCACAGCTAACAGTACTTTATGGTTTCAGCAGAGTGCACATCGCAGACTTGACATTCCCATCTTTCAAATCAGCTTCTACCTGCTGCTGCGGCTACATGTGTGTCCAAACATATCCCTAAAGCCTGATTCGACCCAAGGGTGTCACACTCCATCCATCTCCCTCCTCTCATTCTCTGCCTCCCTCTTTTGCTCCGTCTCCGCCTGATGCCCACTGTGCAAACCTGGAGAACTCATTGCACCGCGAGTTACAATCCTGATGTCACTACAAATCCATCGTCCACACACGACACAGCTACCCCAAAACATCCTGAGGTCAAACACGCATGAAGACGTACGGCCACACATACACACTAACAGAAACAACCCGCCACTGTGAAGAGTGTCTGCTGACACTGCAGATCCAGGTGGTAAATGCAGTTATGTTGTCTGAGCCTTTCTATCATCCACGAGTCCAACAGCATTACACAATAAAAGAGAAAAGGAATTGCCAGCCCTCACCTACAGGCACAACCTGCACCATAGCTATAAGCAGTCTTAACACTACAAAAATAACATCAAAGTCCCTCTCTCCATAGAATACACAGCACACCACTTTCATATTTATCTATCACATTTTGACTACACTTCAATTTTCTGCAAGGTTCTTGGGCAATACCGGGAAAAAAAACACTTTGAACTAAATAAACAAATGCAAAGCAGGGATCTCTTGAAGCTTTGGAATTTAAGAAATATATTAAAGCAAAAATGCAAATAGTCTGCACTATTCTGTCCCTGATGCAGGCAGGGAGGATAGCGTCAGGCATGGAAGAACACGGACAAAAAGAAGTAATCCAGGGAAAGAAGTGGCTTCTCTAATTCAATTTCAATCCAGGTTTTTGACTTTGGGAGCTCTTGGCTGGGATTCTTAGAGCACTAGATGAGAAAAGTGGAAATCCCTCCAATAGCCTAAGCCTTTGTTGACAAGTGTAATGTTTGCTCTGCAGAGCGAAGCAACAGTTCAATGCAAAATCAACACAGTTTTATGAGAAGTAAGTTGCTGAACCAGCAGCATTAAAGGAGGCTCAGGAAGATTTGAAAACAATAAGGGGCTCAAGCAGACAAAGATACTTCAGGATAGCTCCTGCTAGCACTGTGAAGGTATAGGAGATAAAAATAACATGCACAGTTTTCTGCTTGTTTCTCAACTCACTGACCAGAGGAACAACGCAGGTATCCAACTCACTTAAATGGGAGTCTGATTTCATCTGTCCATCTTCAAGACGGCCAGTGAAAGTGACTCGATCTTCTCTACTCCACTCCTTTTTCCCCACTTTGTCTCTACCTCCCAACTTAATTTGTCATCAGACCGTGGTTTTTAGAAGACCAGTGCGTTTTCCCCTCCCCACTGCCCTCAGCTGGTACATCTCAACTGTCTCCTTTACAAGAACACTGTGCCAGACACCTCTCCAGCATGTCTGCCACTCAGCTAGACATGTCTACATCCATCTGTAGTCATATATTCAAATACTGTATGTATTTCTGTATTTTTTACTATTTTCAATATTGTACATAATACTGAAGACAACCCGTGAAAGAACTATTAAACAACCCACAACATGTTTTCTATTTTTGATTGTCCAAAGTTGCCACATACTCCAAATGATCTGGCTTTCCTGCAAGCATCCGTGTGTTTCCTACAGCAGGAGCATGATCAGGTGTGAGTTAATGTCACTCTCAGTTCCGACCTTCAAGTTCCAAAGGAGCACATGGTAATACCAAACAATATTTTCATCTGATGACATGGTCGGAGAAAATGAGTTTCAGGGTCAGAAATTTTTGCCATGCAGTGGCTGAGGAACACATGTCAATCCCTGACCAAGCAATAATTGCTATATTTTACAGTCCGAGAACAACACTGGAAAAATAAGCAAAGGAAAATATGGTGAATATGATCCTGAGCAATCCACCAGGCTGGCCACACCTGTGAACATCAGCCAATAAACAACACGTCACAGTGGTCCACAGTGACTTCCATTACCGGAAGAGAAAAACCTCTAGCAGAAGCAGGGCTCTGGGTAGGTGGTCATCTGCCTCGACTGGTTAGTGAACAGAGGCGTGGCAAAATGAAAGAGTACAATTTGTGCAACAAAAAACACAGGCACTGGACAACACAAACATTGGTCCAGACCACGACCAACAACTGCACATCAAGAACATCTAGAGACCTGAAGTCTGAGGGCCAAATCCAAAAAAGGTTTGTGTCTCTTTAGTGTGTGTAAAACTTGCACTAATGTGACACAATAAATATGTAATTCACAAAGCACTCGCAAAACACTTGAATAGGCTGAAATTCACGCAAACTGCACTGTGGAGCAGAGATCATCAAGGTTGCAGTGGATGCAAATGGAGTATTCATACATTTGTCACAAAATCCTCCTCTATCCATAGAAGTAAATCTCAGTGCTTGTGGTGTCTAATTCAGAAAACGGCAGTGAAAACTGCAACCCACACACAATTTGCGTGCGTTTTTGAGTTTGTGAGACTTGAATGATGTTGAATTAATGTTTAATGACATTAGCCATGATCTCATCAGTCAGATATGGAAAGATCACCTTAATATGTGCATTATATTGGACTTAAATCTGTGTGTATTTAAATCTGGTCAGATTATTATGATCAGATTGCTTTGAAACAATTCTCACACTTTATTCTTCTGGAGTCTAACAGTAGAATACGTAACATTACTGATAAGCAGGTCCTGATGTTCGTTACACACCAAGGAGGTGGCGGTTCAGTACGTGACTCCACGGTCATGAACATGGATCCACCAGTGTTGCACAGATAAGGACAACAGTTGTTTAAACAGGCTCTCACAATGACAGAACAAAAACCTATGAGGTCCTCATCACAGTGAATGTCCAGTGGCATCTTCTGTCCTGAAACTGATGGTGACTTTAATCCACTTGTGTTTTGACAGATCAAATCCAGCACATGACTTGTTTCCTCTGACCCCAGAGACATAAAACCTCAATGTGTGCATCAAACTGTAACACGGTGAATCATATACTCTCTGTTGTAGTCTCTAAATATGAGGTCACTAGATGATCTTAATGGTCTGAGATGTGTTTTAACTACAGAAGCAGCATAAACTTTGCAATTTCTGAAGTTTCCTTTTCAAACCAATCTGTGTGCTGATGTATGGAGAAACACTGGACTCTGGTGTACTCTGCTTCAGCACTTTGTGACCATTTGTTGCACCTGTTGTCTTTAGTGCTACATTTTTAGTGAATTTGTCCCAAATAAGGAACAGGCTACTCGCACTAAAGCACTGCAGTTAATGGGTGAAGTCCAGTCTTTGTGGCTCTAGCCCTACATATGTATGTGTTGAGAATAACCATGCATTTCCCAAACTCAGATCTCAATATTGCCCACATTTTTTTAAATCAAATCATGAACCAAACTCAAACTAGTTCCAGCAGTTAAACGCAGACATAACTCATTAACTTGCCTTCTTAACAACCTAATGGAGAGATGAGTAAAACTCAAGGTCTAAAGTGGTCAATAAGGACCTAATATATACAAAGTCATAGGATACACCCATACTAGTGTTGTAGTCAAGACCAAACCGAGACCAGAAAGTACTGAGTACCAAGGCCAAGAGTGCGTAGTGTTGGTTTCTTGGTCTTGGTCTCGGTACTCTCTGGTCTCAGTCTGGTGTTGGTGTGCTCTTGACTAACTCATACACTCAAACTGTAACTAACACCAGCTTCTGGGCACAAGAACACTGGCTGGTAATATTTTGCTGAAAATCAGTTGAGTCAGAATCAAAGAAGAGGCTGCTGCCAGTTGAAAAACCTCAAGACTATTCAATCTTACTGTGAAAAACCACCTCTAGAACTGGGTTCACTCGTGTGTCAGCCAAGGACTGCTACAGGTTTTTATGTAGAAAAAAGTAATTGAGACCGAGTAAGCTAAAAGTGTGTTAGTGAAGTCAACAATCTTCCTCCCTGTTGTTTGTGTTCCATTTTACAGAGAAAGTGTGGACAAGAGGGGAGGGAGGGAGTGTGCTGGTCAGTGGTGTGAGGAGATGAGAGGCAGGAGGTAACGATGAGTGTCCATAGAAACTTCGGCCTCAGTTTAATGAATACTTAAAGAGGGGAAAAAGAGCTTGGCTGATGGTAAAAGCTTCTCTGCCTTCCTTTCTTTTTTACATTTGGTTTTGTGTCTCCTGCTGTCTAACAGATCAACACACTGAGTAGGAGTTTGTAAAGAACAACACAAGGATCACAATGGGGCATCTGGCTGATGGCTTTGGTCCATGCTGGTCTCATTCTGTAAGTCTCCTAAACTCCCTCGGTTCAGACCTAGTTCTTTGCCCTAAATGCATAATTTTGTAAATGAAGCATCTGCTTGGGTGGTCCCTGTAGACCAATGTGTCAAAATGAAGCTGACGTACACACATATGCAGCATGCACCCTCAGCCAGAAATAGTTTTGGTAACAGTCCCCAAAAATAAGCATTTTACACTTTTAATTCATTTATCATTATAAGTGGCTGTTTTGTGTTCATTGCCAGTCAAATTGTTAGACACACCTTTTCTTTCATTGTTTTTTTTTCAGTATTGTACATTAATATTGAAGACATCCAAACTGTGAAAGATCATGTATGGAATTATGTAGTAAACAAAAAAGTATGAACCTCTTACGCCGCAGTCTCTTTTTAGACCTCCTTTTTTACAATTTTGATATTTGATAATTAATTTCCTTGGTATTGGAGTGTGTAAATATGATTTTTACATGCTTGTACTGGAGTTTCTCCTGTTTAATTTGATGCACATTGTGACTATATTTTTATATGACCAGTGCAGTGTTTTATGCTTTTTATTTTATGATTTTTGTTGCAGAGACTCTTTCCAAATATGGAGACTCTTTCCAAATGGAATATGCCAGAGAAACCCCATAGTCCCATGTCGCTCAATTCCCTATATGCCCCCTGTTTGGAGGCTCTGGGGTTTATTAAACAACCCAGTATGTGCTATATTTTGATGGTGACATTTAGCTTTGACAACTTATGGCATTCTGTCATCAGCTTCACCCAGAATGGTTTCCAAATCACAGTTGTGTCTGGTCAAGAGTCAATTTGTGCCATTTTTTTACTTCCTAATCTTCTGTAGACCCTTGTTGTCTTGCACTGCATCCATAGCCCGAGTAGTTCCATCATTACTTCAAGATAATTGAATTTGCCCACAAGTGCAGTTAACACCATCAAATACTAAAATGAAACTCTCACACATGGGGTTTCCAATGATGTAATGCATGGACAAACTGCTAGGCTTCACAGCTTGTGATGGCTTACTGAACAATTCCCTGAACTCCCAAAAATCAGACACACACCATAGCAACAGTATGGGCAATAGGGAAAGCGGATATGGGGAGAAAAACTAAAGTTGGTTGACTTAAAAACGCAATACGAAATCACTCGAAATTTGCGCAACAGGAAAATGCAACTGACAGTGGGGAGCCGAACTCTGGTTTTGAAACCTCAGGAAAGAGATAAGAAATCAGTGAAGCTCTCTGGTCGATTTAAGGGAAATCTGACAAAGACTTGGGCAGAGAATGAGGAAACACCTGGACAACTTCAAGCAAGAAGTCAACTGAAGGCTTGCAACAGTCTCCTCAGAACAGCAGTTGTACAACAGCAAAAGTGAAATGGAGGCACAGACAGAGAAGCCTGAAAGTTGGGCAAAAGCTATGCTCATAAGTGTGTCCAAACTTTTGACTGGTAGTGTATCTACTTAGTGACTATTACTCAAGCAGTGACGAGACAAAGAAAGACCAAAAAAACAGCTGAAATTTGAAAGCAGATGCTGTGTAGGCAATGAATTATAACACTGTAAAATAGTTTTCTGTGTGAACTAAAGCAAAGTCTGTATTTAGATTTTCTAAATTAGGACAGGCCTTTATCAGCAGCACATTCGTTCTGTTAGCGTCAGGTTCTGCTGCTGCACAGACAAATAGTGCTGGAAGCGCACAGATACATAACAATCTACTACAGAGGAAAATGAGAGATTGTCAATATTTATCTGTTCAAAATCACCCATAGCATGAATTCAGGGTTTAAGTAGTAACAAAACTCTTGGTTTACTGACATGACAACACAAATTAAATTTAATAATAACAGAGAAAACAGTGCGTAAACACTACACCCATCCAAAATGCTTCTAGGGACTTACAAAAGCATGGTTAAGCAGATCTGATTTATGGTAAACAAAATATGTTTTGTAATTGAAAGCTGCTAGAATATAAATACAGCTACAGTGTGCAGCTTCCAAATTAAGCAAGCATATTAATTCAAGTCTGTGGATGATGTTACTGTGTCTTTCTCTGTTCCGGATACAGAGTTTGGTCCAAAGTCACACTGCAATTGTTGTGAGCAATGTTGAAATGGGGGGAGGGGGGGTTGATCGGGGGGGTGATCAGACAATTTTTATATATCAAGACTACAGCCTAAGGCTATTATGCGTGCCATTCAAAAATGTTGTAGCGGTAGCTAGAACAAGAAAACCCATGGAAAAAACACACAAGCCACATGAAACCATTAAACCAGAAAACAGCACAATGTCAAGCCAGGTTTGTCTTAAGACAAACCTCCAGTCTGTGTTTCTACTAAATGTGTAGTTGAGTTATATGAGGATGTGTTTTTTTTTGTTTTTTTTTTTAATGGTGGGAGCAGTTATCTTCTGTCTGACCATTTTCAGTCAGGCGTCTCTGGATCCTCTGGAAATGTTGAAAGTCAGACCTTTCATTTTCTGTGTTTCTGGAGAATAGTTAATCAGTTTATTGGGTCTAGCCTAAGGCACACCTGTGCAATAACCATGCTGTCTAATCAACATCTTGATATGCCACACCTGTGATGTGGATGGATTATCTCGGTAAAGGAAAAGTGCTCGCTAACACAGATTTGGACAAATTTGTGAACAATATTTGAGAGAAATTGACCTTTTGTGTACATAGAAAAAGTCTGTGTCCTGATTGGCTGAAGGAGAACCCGCGCATTTCGTTCTGCGTCCTGATTGGCTAAGGCCATTGTCAGTCATCTCCTGCGTGTTGTGTCTTCTGTGCAGTGCAGAGTGCGTTCAGCTTCGCCGGACTTGCACGGGTGTTCCATCCCACTGTTAAGGAGCAGGCAGCTCTGTAGCAGAGACATCAAGCTACTCGTGGTTAGCATTCGGCCTATTACATCCCAC
>JAQQAE010023249.1:0-10080 GCA_029823295.1 Pseudamia nigra
AGGTGATAATGTGAAGCTCAATGGGGAAGTATTGTCTACCATAACTTTTGCAATAACTTTTGCAATTCACCTTCCATACATGCTTTCATTTTCCATCTAAGTTTCAATCTAACACAGAGCACTACCAAATCTACTTCTCTATTCTTTAGTGCTTCCTTTGCCTTTGAGACAGCTACTGTCCAATAACAAAGCAAAAAATCCAATCTCTAGTCTGTACAAAAGAGTCACAATTTTATCTTTTAAAGCCAGAAGTGCAACAGCAGAATCAAAACAAATGAACACATTATTTGGCTTATATCCTTTATGCAGGGGGAGCACCAGGGATCTGGGGCCCTGTGAAAAAAATATAATTTTAGGCATTTCAATTCTGCAGACCATACCAACTAAAAATATAACTGCAAACATGGATTAATATTCTACTTATAATAGATTTTACAATTTTGTGCAAGATTGATGACAAATGTTCAGCCATCCTTTACATTTCAATAATATTTATAATATTATTATAATTGTTTATAATGATTGGTACCTTCCACCCAGTGGTAGGCAAAGTGCACAGAAACAATACTCAAGTAAAAATGCTCTTACTTTATTATGTTAGTGACTCAAGTAGAAGTACTCATAAAAATAAGTACTTGAGTAGGAGGAAAAGAGTATCTAAGAAAAAACTACTCAAGTAGAGAATAATTGTAAGGTGTGATTCATTTATTCTAGCCTCATACTTTGCATATTGTTTTACTTATTTTTGCTTTTTTATATTGATTATTTTGCTATTAGTAGTTTGTATTTTGCATTTTTATTGACATTGTATAGATTCTTTAATTGATTTTGTTAATATTTTATTGATTATTTTGCTTATCGTGATACAGTACCCTGGTAATTTTTGTGTTTGATGCTTCCATCGAGAAATTAAATGAGCATTTTTAATATGGGCTTAGTGGATTTTTTTTTACCAAAACAAAACAAAATTAATACAAAGAGAGACATATGTTCATTAGCACTTAATGAATCAAACATTTTTTCATGTGCTAGAATTATCGTCTTTATGAGGTGTGCGCTCGCGCTGCTCTGATCGATGACACACGTTTTTTTCAATCTCGTTAATTGGACAGGTGTGCGCGTGCCATAGCAGCAGGACGTGGCAGTGGGCGCTGAAAATGGTCACGTAAATAAATTGTTAGTATTAGTAAATATTTCACTTAAATATAAGGCAATATTGTAATTATATTTGTTGATTAATGTCTCCACAGACCGCGGCTTTTCGAACTCAGTATCCTACCAAGGAGCTGGCAGAGGCTTTTGCAGAGGACTCTGAAAGTGAAGGGACATTTTATGGATTTTCTGATGACGAACTCGAAAACTGTGATGAGGTTAGTTTAATCACCGCGAGGCCTTTACAGCATTAAACTGAAAACAAAAGCTGAAGTAGTGGGCCTAACTCTGTTATGTTGCTGTGCTAGTGGTAGCAGTGTTCGCCTGTGTAGTTTGTCAGGTCATAGGCGTCTGTGAAAAATCATGTCATGTTAAATTTGGATAGTTGTAAGGTCTACTCGAATTTTCTACTGTATGGGCTTGATTTATTGAGTATTGGTGTCATTGTTTTAGCAACATCATCCTGTGTTTTATGACAAATCAAACTAGGGCTGGGTAACAGGTGCAAATGTTACCATCATACAAGTTTTTGATATTGACAAATATAAAAATAATGCATTAAATCATTATTTGTAATTTTAAAGGCATTTTTGGGTCTGAGTGAAAATTCACGGAGCCATATAATTGAGGTTTTACAGTTTTATTTATGGCCAGGACCACATTCAGAACATTAACAGAAGTGTTTTTTTATGTTTATTGAGTTTTAACATACAAAAATATAATACAACAGAAAAATACAGAATATTTCTTTTTAAAGAACAATTGTTCAAATATGTATAAGTATTTCACAAAAGGGGATAAAGTTGAATACAATACATGCATAAATAAGTACTAAATATTAATAAATATGAAAGAAGGTGCCAAACAATTCATCTTCTAAAAAAAGAAAACAAGTTAAATGTTTTGTGTTTACCAAATGTCCAAATGTACTCATCATCTTTACACACGTTTTTCAAATGTCTGTTCAGGTACTGTATACAATCAGGAAAATACAATTCTTACTGCATTCTGGCAGATGTATTATATATCCTCCCTGATGGCAGGAGACTGAAGAACCTGTGTGACGGGTGGGTGGCATCAACCACAATACAGAGGGTTTTGCGGTTGAGGCGAGTACTGTAAATGTCCTGAAGGGAGGGGAAAGAGGTGCTAATGATCCTCTCAGCTGCTCTCACTATGCGCTGGAGGGTCTTCTGGCAGGATGCGGTGCAGGCACCATACCACACAGTGATGCAGCTGGTATGGATGCTCTCAGTGGTGCTGCTGTTGCAGGTGCACATGATGGGGGCTGGAGCTCGAACTCTTCTCACTTTGCGGAGGAAGTAGAGATGCTGTTGAGCTTTCTTGGCTAGTGATGCAGTGTTTTTGGTCCAGGAGAGGTCCTCTGTGATGTGCACACCCAGGAACATGTTGCTGCTCACCATCTCCACAGCAGCATCATTGATGGTCAGAGGAGCGTCCTGGGTGTGTGTTCTCCTGAAGTCCACAACAAGCGTCTTCATGTTCAGTGAGAGATTGTCTCTGCACCACATGGTCAGGAGGCTCACCTCACTCCTGTAGTTAGTCTCATCTCTGTTGCTTATGAGACCAACCACAAGTCAGTAGATCTCAGCATTTATTGACAGGAAAGCCATGTCTGGCACCTCCTTCTGAGCATCCAGAATGTTTAAAAGCCTTCTAACATTGTGGAATTCTTGACGGCCCACAGTGAATCTATTCTAGTCTACATTTATGATTCCAGGGAGAAGCACTGCCAATATTTTAGCTAGAATTTTGCATAATATTTTCAGATCTGAATTTAACAAACTCATGGGTCTAAAATTTTCACATTTATCAGTTATAAAAGTATGTTTTAGTATAAAAACAGTGGCACAATGTAAGCCAAATAAATGTTGAAGACAGTTGTATATCGTTATAACAGTAATTATTGCAATATTGACAACAGCTGACCTCATGGGAAAAGTATTCCAATGATGACACAAATGACAAATTATCACTGCTTTGTTTAGGTCCACCTAAAACTAAAAAAATATAATCTTCATAATCTTTCTCTATTTATGCACATCAGATTTCAGATTTGGAGGATGAAGAGGGAGCCATGTCCGACCTTTTCCCCACGAAGCAAAAAGCCACATCTAAATCATCTTCTCCCCGATCCTTCACACTCAGGGTGGCTCTGCGCACCACTCACTCTACTCAGCAGCCCACTGATGATGAAGAAGATGCAGAAAAGGAGGCAAAAAATCCAAGCAAGATCCCTCGGCCAAAAAAAGAGAGACATGTGAAATTTGAAGATGTGGAGATGGCGGTTATGTCTCAGGCGCCTCCTTCAGAAGGGAATGCATCTGATTCAGCCGAAGACGTGCCTGATACTTTTTTAGACAAGAGAGAGAAGAACATTAAGGCCAACAAAGCAATGGTAAACAAAAAACACCAACTCAAAGTCACATAGAAATGCCAGACTGAATGTGTAAAGCAGTACTTTGTAGTTCCAGGCATCCTACAAGGCCACAGTGCATCAAATGTCAGATTTGGACTCATTTTGGTGGTTTAGGACAACATGGAAAATGATAATTCTGTTGATTTTTGTTCTTGTTTATGAACTCCAGCCATCTTATCTGATTTTATTAAAAAATCTGATAAACATGAACTAGAATGATTGTTCTCCACATCCTGTCACATGCAATCTTTTGTATTGTAAGTGTACCCAGGCTGTAAATTGAAAACTGTATTAGTGTAGTTTGCAGTGAAGGTTTACTTGGCAGCTTGTTAGGTATGTGTAATCTGTAATTTGTCATGTCTTAATGTTTTCTTTAACAGTTGGCTCAGCTTATGGCAGACCTGCAGAAGATGCCCGGAGGAGTTGGATTTCTGAAAAAACAAGTGATGAAAGGGCCCAAGGAGAAAAGCTCTGTGAGTGCATGAGGATAACGCATTTCTGACTGGCTGCAGTGAGTTCCTGTCCTTGTGGGAAACTTTAACAATAGATGTGCAAGAGGTGCTAGTAACTTAAAACTACAAGGGGTTTCAAATTTACGCAGCCACTGATTCTAGTCCATAAAAATTTCCACTGCAGTTGTTTTAAGTTGTCTTCATCACAAAGAAATTTCTCAAGTCCTTGCATAAGTTTAATTACCACCTATGTTTTGGTCTCTGGTTTTATAATTAAACTATTAATAACAGTTGATTTACACGGCCATTTATCTAAAATAACAGTGAAATTGGGTGTTAGAAAAATATTTGCTAGGATCATTAATCTTTTCCATTGAGAACAGTAATAAATAAGTTGATGTATCTTTAACTTCACACAAACAAATACTGTTGAGTAAAAGTGATTAAACAACCTGTGCTAAACTCAGTGCATTTTAAGAGTGAAATTTTACTCGGGCTGTTGTTAAATTTGTAAATGTCCATATTTTTGATGAGGTTTAAACAATAGGGAGTGTAAAACAGGACAGTTGTATGAAAATTCCAAAAGTGAGGGGTCACAACAATTTACTGAAACAGATAAATAAATAACTGAAAAACAGCAGCAGATAGATTTGACGAGTTGTTTGTTTCAGTGTACAGTATTGAGTCCTGAAATGACAAAGGATCAGTCACAACACATTTTGTTTGTTGATAAATATCTTCAAATTATTTTCAAACTCTTGTGCAGCGTGCCCCACGGTCTGGAGGTGAGAAGAGGAAGAATCCAGAACGGGCATCCCGCCGACAGAGCCGTTCCATGGGCGGAGTTGAGGATACTCCAGCGGCTCAGAAGGAAAAACTGGAGCTCAGCTTGGAGGAGGAGCTGCTGGAGGTCTGTTCTATTATTGTATCAGAAATTTAGAAAACTTAGATTGGCTTTATACACTTGAGAAAAAAACAAGGAGAAACCAAGGCAAGATATTAATCCTGCTTTTACAGGAGTTAAAGGTAAAACATGATTAAAAACTTTCAGTGTGTTGCAGCATGGAAGCCAGAGATTTATTCATTAGTTACACCAAAAACTGTCTTTTTGAACTAGCAATGGTTTCAAAGAAGCTCTCCTGTGCTATAGACTTTCAGTAAGATTTGATGTACTATATAAAAGTATGTAGTTTGAAGTAGATGGCAGGCAAAACATCGTCATTTCACGTGGACTTTTTTCTAGCATTGTTTAAACTAGTTGGATTGTCTCTAGGCATCGGTCTAAAACAGTCAGAAACTACGTTTGAGGTCTGAGGTTAAATACATACACATTGCTTTTCAATATGTATTCATCCTGGTTGTTCAGGTAGGCCAGCTATGTTGTTTCAGTGTTGTGCAAGTTCAAAATAAGCAGAGAAAAATTTAAATTCCAAATATTAGTGGTTAAAGGTTTACATTAAAAAGCCTGGAAATGCTCGAGAGATGAGATTATCTGCACAAACTTAAAAATGCTGTCAGTGTTTCCTAAAATTTGTGGAAGAATAAGGTGCGATGTTTTTAATCTACATTTTTAAATTAAAATGCATTTTGCTGCATTATTATTGCCATATTTGTGTACCGGAGAAGTACGGAATGATTAGTACTGGTAATAATTAAACAGTGCCTCAGAATCTCTAAAACTAATCCTCAACTCGTGCCTTCTGCATTACAAGTGTAATAGGCAGGTTAAGTCATTGATTTTGCATTTATGTTGCTAAAATGGCTTTGGTGCTGAGAGAAAACCCTGATTGTCATCTTCAAACTGCATTTAGAGCTTTCTCAGAACAAGTCTCCATAACTAATGAGAAAATCAGACCTTAGGAAGAAAAATAGAAAGTTGTGTACAAACAGACTTGTTGGAATTCTCAGTATTATTCACATCATTAGAGTGAAGTAAGGCTCAGTGGAAGGAATATATATTAAAATTAAATTATGAATTGTGAAACCACTAGTATGAGTGCTTGAGGTGAGATGTTTGCATATACCTTAGTTAAGCTGAGGTATATGTGAACATCTCACTTTGAGTAAGATGCATGTTGTTATATGTCATGTGTGACAGTAGAGATGGGTATCAAATGTATTTTTGTAAGTGCAGTATTTTCTGACATTCCAGGTCCGAAGAGCACCTCAGCGTCGCAGCATACCACGGCCTAATCAATGCAAACCTCACGATATCCGTCTAGTGGAAGAAATCACAGAAGATGAGCTTGAACTGGTTGCAGACAACATGACGGATAAGGTTTATGACAGAGTCGCAGTAAGTTGTATTTCACGTCCTCAGTATAAATGTACTGCAATATGTATTCGTACTGGTTAATTTGCAGTGATTAAGTATTAACATTCTGTTTTGGTTTCAGGGCTCTACCTGTCACCAGTGTAGGCAGAAGACCATTGACACTAAAACTTGCTGCCGCGATGAGGACTGTCGTGGGATTCAGGGACAGTTTTGCGGACCCTGCCTCAGGAACAGATATGGAGAGGATGTCCGGAAAGCACTGCTGGATCCGGTCAGACTGTTGACTCACTAGGTCTTGGACATGGCTAATGCAGAGCAGATTAAATTTAAGCATGACTTCAATACCTACTGCCACCAAGTGTTGAGGGGTAGATGTTAAATGAGCACAGTTCACAAATCCAGCCATGTAGTGGCAGCATTTACTATGGAAAAATGATCTGATGATTGTATTTTAGGTCTGAGCATAGATGTAGAATCATATACACTAAAATGTATGCTTTGCATACTGCCTCAAAAAGGCAAAATGCAGCAATTATGGAGTGAAAATTTAATCATTTTTCCTGTATATTTTCATGTTTTGTTAGTTTTGGTTCTTATGTTCATTTTTGTTGATGGTCTTTATTTTGTTCATTTTCAAAGAATTACTGGGGAAATAAAGCCAAAGTGCAGTAAATCACTGGCATGCAGTGTTTTGCCTGGATTTTGGAGTTACTGCAGGTCTTAATTCAGTTTTGACCAAATCTGGAGTTATTGCACTTTGCCTTTGTGGGGCAGAGTACCGGTAGAGATTTGATTTTAAAGGCTGGACGTTTATAAAATGTCTTTCTGTGTATTTTTGTTGTTAATTATAGTGTTGCACAGATGTACTAAACATTGTAAATTACAGCTTTGAAGAAAGAATATTGTGTGTACCATGTTACAGCAAACATTCATACTTTTGTCATGATCCAAAGACTTAAATATGAGTGTAAAAATAACTGAGGCTGTATACAATATTGATTATCTGCTCCTCTAGGAAAAATTGGAGAACTTTGAAATTTAGTATCTTTTCCCTGTGTTTTATCAGTGACTTTATGTAAGATGTGACAGTGGAGTGTTGACTCTTCACAGGAGTGGCGGTGTCCTCCCTGCCGAGGCATCTGCAACTGCAGCTTCTGCCGTCAGCGCGAGGGCCGCTGCCCAACTGGCATCCTGTTCCCCCTGGCTCAGTACCATGGCTTCTCTGATGTACACTCCTACCTCCTCAGGTGCAGTACTACAATGTGTTTTCTGCTGTGGATGGCATTTAAATAAAGTTTAACACCATGTTAACTCCCCCTACTCTACACCAGTAATGTATCTCAACGGGGTGTTCTAGAATTTTCCTTGAGGAAAAATTCATGTCGTGTGCTGTATTTTATGTATTTAAAATAATATGTATATATAACATTTTCCTTCTCTCTCTCTCTCTCTCTCTCTCCACAGCCTACGTAACAAACTGAAAAGTGAAAATGATGTTGTGCTGTGAATTCAAGGCAGTAGCAGCTGTTCAAGTTGTAATTGTTCTGAAGTATGAATTGTCCTTTTCTAGGTTAACATTAACCAATGATTTTAAACCCAATAAAGCTTTAAATCACTTTATGTATGGTGTAGATGTCTGCAGAGTAATGAAACTGTCCATATTCATAATTTTACTCCAGCTGTTTACTTTTGGTAGTAATGGCATACAAAATTTAAAATCCCTTTATTTAAACTGGGTTAAAGTAAGAATGAGGAATAAAGAATGTTAAAAAAAAATTGCATCTATTGAATTTCATAAACAATTTAAATGTTTTTGAATTGCAGCGATATATTTCAAATAAAGCAGAACTGAATACATTTTGCACCATGTTTATTTGGACAACAAAGGGATGTGCTTCCAAAGTGTGTCAAGCCGGACTTTTTCCAGTTAGAACTTTAACATATGCATTACAAGAGTAAAAAACATTAGAAATTTAATTGACCAAAGAGAGATGTTCTAGATTTGCTTATAAAAGGAGTATGAACCTTTGGTTTTGAGCTTACATATTTATTCCGTCTGGACTTTACAAAATATTTAGACCCAATATTATGGATGTTGTAAATGTTTTCCACAAAAAGAAAAAAAAAATGTAACTGAAAGTCAAATGATAACACCTCAGCAAAGTACTGGAAGATCTGGACTGTACAGAATACATCCTGCTATGACAGGCTCTGAAGTTTAAACATTTAATCTACATTTATATATAAGTAATAACAAAGGTTAAGATTGATTGTGCAGGAGAGGTTCACACAACTGAAAGGCAATCTTTAGCAATCATGTTTTTAAGATATTCCTGCCTAAGCTAAGTGTCCTGTAGCCTTTACCAAAATACAAATACATAAAAAAGGTTTTGCTATGATAAGATATCAAAGCATGATGGCTTGAATTTTTGTACCTACAAGAGGTTAGAGTTATCTCAGGATTTCAATGCCTCAACAACTCCATCCTCCACACTGATCAGTGCTTTTGGCTCTGACCTGACCTAATATTTTATAGCCCACTTCTCTACAGTCCACCCTTAACACTTGACATATAACTCCTATAGTAACAGGATTGTTAGTTTGCCAACAAATCCAGTTCAGTTTCTGTGATGCCACAGAAACAATCCACTGGACATCATGATTTGTTATGGGCTACTGCAGGCCTGATAAACTTCAAAAAACCTGAGGTGATGAGGGGAAAGTAGCAAAGCTCAACCCTCAAAATGAGGGCGGGAGTTTGACATGATAGTGTCATGTCTTTAGTTAATAGACTTAACTGAGTATTTGACTAGCTACTTATTCAACACCAATTGAGTGAGATTGTGTATTTTTACACAAGCCAGATTGCATCTCTTAAGTGGGACAAACATTAGTGTTGTGCCATGTCCATGCAGGGAAGATTCATGATTTCGCTAGTTCACATTAATCCAACTCATCCACCTCTGACCTTTGAATGCCACAGATATCTAAATGCACAGCTCTTACATTTAATAGTCTGTTGTGTTGCATCAGTCAAAACCTTTTTTGTCTGAAGCCTTTTTGAGGTTCTATGTCTGCAACGAGACATGCCCTTTTAACCCAAAAGTCAAAATGCAATATCCACCGCGACCATCCTCCTGCTCCGTCCTCCTTTGCTCTTAGTAGCTGTTTCCATTAATCTGGTGAAGGTCCACCTGCATCATGTTGATCCCGCTGCTGGCTAATCGAGCTATGCTCTCAGCAGATAAGGTTTCCATGGTGACGATAGTGTGCTGGTCATTGGCTGCCACTGCTCCGGAGCCAGCCTCAGTTCCTGCTGCAGGGGAAGCTGCATCTGCTGCAACTGTGGTGCCGCTGGTGGAGACTGCTGCCACTTTCTTGTTTGAGTGCGTCTTGATGTGTTTGGAAAGGTGGTCACTGCGCATGAAGCGTTTTGGACACTCTGGGCAAACAAACCTTTTTTCACCTAAAAGCAATACAGAAAAATAGAATCGGGTGATCAATTCCACAAATGCAGAGGAAAAAAATCTTGCTAATGTCCTTTCACCCAAAAAACATTTTTAATAACTTTGACAATAATCCATACTTGGCTTTCAGAGTACACAATGTGAAACCTCCACAGTTATCTCAATTTGATCTGCTGATGGGAGAGAGTTCTCTATACAGCAAAAACCTTCATTTATGAGGGTATTTTTATCAGCGCCTTCGCCCTAAGTCAGCTGGGATTGGCTCCAGCACCCCCCCCTCCCCCCCGACCCTTG
>JAQQAE010023250.1:0-10080 GCA_029823295.1 Pseudamia nigra
TGACTTGAGCGAAGGCAGGGTACACCCTGGATGAGTCGCCAGTTCATCGCAGGGCTGACACATAGAGACAGACTTCAAAAATTAACAAAACCCACGTCTGACAGTGTTGACAAAGAACTGACAGTGCTGACAAATAGGTGTGTATATTAAAATAATGAAAATTATATAAAAATTCCAAAAAAGTTGGGACACTGTAAAATGTAAATAAAACACAATGCAATGATTTGCAAATCTCATAAAACCATATTTTAGAGCCAATAGAACATAAACAACATATCAGATGTTCAAACAGATATTTTACCATTTCGTTTCATTTTGAATTTGATGGCAGCAACATCATCTCAAATAAGTTCACACAGGGGCATCAAAAGGTGTTCATCTGACCACACAACAGTTGTCCATTTTGTCTCAGACCATTTTAAATGAGCTGTGGTCCAGAGAAGACAGTGGCATTTCTGGAGCGTGTTCACATATGGCTTCTTTGCACGATACACCTTTAACTTGCATTTGTGGATGGCATGGGAACTGTGTTCACAGACAGTGGTTTCTGGAAGATTTTCAGATCTCATGCAGTCATTTCGAGTAGCCCATTTTTAAACTTGCGCCACATCAGGGCCCGAAGATCACAAGCATCCAGTCTTGACCTTTGACTTTCCTCCTGATTCCCTGAATCTTTTGATGACGTTTCTGAGCCCATGCAGTGATTTCCATTGTAATGCAGATCCAAAGCCATCATCTTGCTCTTTGTGTCTGCCAGACCTCTTTCTGTCAAAGTTTCCCCCAGTTTCTGATGCCTTTTGATGGTGAAGGAAACTGTACTCACTGACACCTTGATTTCCCTCCCAATTTCTGTAGAAAAGACCTATACTTTTAAATGTTATGATGGTCTGTCTGTCTTCCATTGGTGTGGTTCATTTTTCTTGCCATTTTTATTGCAACATAATGCTTTATGCAGCACAATACTGTTCAAATAATGCTCACGAGGGTATGGTACCACAGTGTGTTCCAATACTGCTTCTATGCAGACAGAGGGGGGTTTGATTAATCAAGCACTTGGGACCCCTGTAGGAATTAGCTACACCTTAGTTACACCAACTTTCAAGGCCTGATCAACGTCCATTGTTGCAGAACAGATTTAAGTTGTTAACCAATGTCTTTTTACCTGAAAAAGACCTTTTGACCAATTCTGAAATATATGTACTTAATGTAGCTTTTTTTTTTTTTACCTCTGGCAGTTCAGCACTTAGTAATTCATTGAACTTGAATTGCTTGAATTTCAAAAAAAAAACAAACTAGAAAAATTGGGGTGTTCTAAAACTTTTGACTGGTAGTGTATGAATTCACAATTTTAGAGTTTTTTTTTTGTTTTTGGGGCTGATGAATATTGGGACTTCTTGCTGAGGACAAATAGAATAATATTGACGTTCTAATCAAAGACCATGCATTTAAACAAAATTTCCAAAAAAAGATGAAAATGTGTTATACACAGTTCCTTTAGATATAACCTCCTAGGTATGTCAATCATGATGAATTTCTTAGTTTTTAATATAAATTAGACTTCTGTGTGTAGGAAATGTTTTGTCCTGACTCTCAAGAATCACTGAGTTATATTTACAGGTGCAATGCATTTCTGCTTTAACAGGTGCCATCATAGATCCCAAATGTCCTGCCTCTTAATAAAGAAATAAAAGATTTTGAACACAGATGATCATTAATACTAATCCACTTAAACAAAACATTCATTTAACAAGTACAAGTTCAGTTTCACTTATGCCATTTCAAATATTTTTCTCAATTTGCATAACTTGAATCTGTTATCTTCACTCTTTTACACATTTGATGCCTTAAAATCAGGACTATAATTAACAATAAAGAACTGAAAGATTTTCATGATTTCATTCTCCTCTCTCCTTTTGTCAAATCAGCTCTGTATACCTTACTCCCGCATCTCCTTTAATAGTATTCAACTCTTTCTGCCCGTCTTGCTCACCTCTATAGTCTTAAAGTCAGTTACCTGATGCCCCCAGTCCACTCCTTCCCTCCTCCCTCTCGGTGTTGCCATGTGGCTGTGCAATGGGCTGAGACGTCTCCAGCCGGCTCCTCTGAAGCTCAGCGTTCTCCGTCCTCGTCCTCAGCAGTTTGCCACGCATGTCCTCCACCTGGAGTTCATCAGCCATGTGGGTAAACGCAGTCAGAAAAAGACATCTTACTGTATGACATTTGGCAAAAACACACTGAAGTTTTCTTAGAAGCCGCTTCACAGATTTCCCCCTCACAGGATTTACTCTCATCTGCATACACATACACTACAAACAAACACAAACAAACCTGCTGAACAAGAGACTCTCTGCTATCCTCTGACTGTTGCAGCAGTCTCCTAGCTCTCTCCAGCTCTTGCTCCATCTGAGGAGAGTGTAGCAACAACACTGTCAGAACGATACATAATGCACAATTGTTTAGGAGATTAATGCAGGATAAACAGGTCTGGTATGATGCTTCCAATTTTTTAAGATAAACATCACCTCATCTAATCTATAGCACTGCATCATTAAGGTCATCAGCTAACACACAGAGCTAAATAATGTATCGTAATCAGAAACACAGTTAGGAAAGTATTAGACATGGGCTCTATTTAATTTTCAGAGGAAATGGTTGGATGTAAGAGGTATGGCTATTAAGAACAAATATGTGCTCAAAGGAACATGTTTTGAGTCTGTGTCATAAGTTAAGAAAAGAACAACGGAGGTTCTGAGACAACTGTCCTAAGAAGACCTACTGCACTGCTTTGATCAGTGGAAACCCCAAATGCAGAGTTGTGTTGATGCAGAAAGGAAAAACTGAAGTAGAAAGACACTGAAAAATGTTTGGGTTCAGTAAAACTGGATTACACCATTAGTCTTGTTTTTTAAACAGTAATACCTCATACTAACACAGTGGTAAAGACATAAATGCAAATGCCTCTGCTACAAATTTCAGGCAGAATAAATGAGGTAGGAATCTATTTACAAATTCACAAAATTTCAAGTTCATTATGAAAAACAAACATTATTTTTTCCCCAATTAAAACTAAATTGGTTCACCTTTAACTTCTCTTTTTCCACTCTCAGTAGCCTGGGTGTCACGGTGTCCCCTGTGTCTTGAGCTTTGTGTCTTACAAAGTTCTACAAATACAAATGAATTTACATACAGGTCAGAGAAGGGTGAATGTGTAAAAGCAACAATAAGAATGCAAGCAGAGAGATGCTGTTGCATCACGATATTTCCCTCCTTTCTTGTCTTTTGGAACAAGATAGACGCATCATGGAGGATTTGTACAAGAGCTTAGATCCCACTCAATCCCACTCATTCAGAGCAGGCTGCAGTGATGAATTACCAGCTGCTAGCAATAACATCTACCCAAGTGACTCATCATCTATTTGATTCACATCACAGCGGGCCCATCGGTGGGGAATAAATGTGCCCTCTGCTCTCCCTCTTCTCCTGCTCTTTAGTAGTAAAAGAGATTATTTTCCTCTTCATTTCCTCATGGTTGTTTATTTACCCTTAATTTTTGGACAAATGCATTATTTCCCATCGCCCTGGGCCCTGCTGGTGTCCCATTAGGGCACTACAGAGGAGAGGCATGCAAATTAATCGATGTTACTATCATTACACAATGAGTTGAAAAGTCTTGCTCATGAAGGCTATCTGTGTGGACGCAGCTACACAGTGCCCCTCTGTGGACAAATGATGAGCTGCAAAAGCATGAGAAATGAAAGAGATGAGATCACCTTCTATAGGTCATCAAAGACCATAAAATTAATGGTCCAGTATTTAAATGAAAAATGACCTTTGCCCTGCTGATGACTGATTTGTGTGGAAGGTAGCAAGCTAAAAGATCAGTACACAAAGAAATGTTTTTTTTTCTGCTGTAACTGTGTGCTTTTGCTAAGTGCATCAAGCAATGTGAAAAGACTGCAACACTAAAGTGCACCTAATGACAGAGCTTCTGTTAATGCTTTTTAGACAAATGCATGCCCAAAAATAAAGAGAATGATTGGCACAAAATACAGCAAAGTAGCAAATGCTTACTTAGCAACCATTTGCGCTGCCTTAAAGTAATCGCCTAGGTGTACTTTATGGTCTCATAAAGCATAACGAGAGCACTGGGTGGCACCAAGGGAAATGCTGCTTTAACAAACAACAAAGAGCAGCACTACATAAGATACAAGAGGGTTTTAAAGACACTGTGACCCAGCAAGTCAGGTGAAAATTGGATGTGTTCACATGATTTAATACAAGTGTGTTGTATTTGATGGCCAGCATTTGCCACGGCCGTTATAAATGCACATAATTTCAAGTATCAGATTGTTTAGGAGATCACAAATTACAAAAATTGCAGTTATTACAGCTTTCAACTACTTGAAAGTGCAGTGCTTGACAGTTTTAAGACTGTTGGTCAAAAATTCAATTCTATAACCAGCATAATGTGATTCAAGTGGTCTCAGAACATGAGACTTCTGTATCGACTCCTTGACAAAAGACTACCCTGAGGAACAGACATTAATTCAATTCAATTCAGTTCAATTCAATTTGTATAGCACCAATCATAATCACTGATTATCTCTAGGTGCTTCAAAATTTGAGGCTGAGACCTCATGTCTATACAGACAGACAATCATTTGCATTCACAAATCTATGGACAATTTAGAGTAACAAATTAACCTCGTACATGTTTTTGGTTGTGATTGGTTAGCCAATCACAGGCATTTTCAGACATATCAGGGGTAACTATTGTATTTTCGGGGTGTTGAGTTGCTCCGGTATGTTAGTCGCACAGGCCAAAAAAGGCATAATGAAGAAGAAGAAAAAAACTTGTATTTGTCACTCTGCATTTGTTCGGGGAACGCGCATCATGCGCACGGCGCGCCAGAAGGGAAAGCTTGCGGCTTGTCTCCTCCAGCGGCTGTCAGTGTGACATACACCCTATACTCGAATTTCTTTAATATAAAAGTCGCTTCGATATATTTGTCATTCCCCTAGCCAGACTACGCAAAAAACAGCAACTTGTAATCCGGAAAATACAGTACTCACAATCCATCAAATGCAAGTGAACTACGTTACAACGTGACTCCATTCAGAAGGTTGCAAACGGGAAACATCTTTGATTCACCTGATCGAGGAGAGATCTACAAAAGGAATTTTTGTATTGTAAAAATTCTTATTTTGACTAGTGCAGATTTAACTTATTTGATTATTTGATAATGTGTCAAGACTTCCTTTATAAAAGATTGTTTGACTTTCACAAAACAATACTCATATGGCCCTATTATTCCTCCGGCCAAATTCTGCTAAAATTAATGAGGCTTCAGTACTCTGATTGAGTCAACTCAAGTTGCCATCTCTCCAAGAATGCAGTTTCTGCTAGGGGCAAAATGCTAAAGCAGGAAAACTGCACTAAAGAGACGTACATTTGTTATGACTGAAGCAGTCTTTTGAAGTCTTAGCTTTGGTGGACTTTTGGGACAGTATATTTACACGAAAGATAGGCTATGAATCAAGATTTTTCTGCTGGAGATCCTTCTAGCTCACCAAAAAAAAAAAGAAAAAAAGAAGTACAGTACAAATGACAGATGATGGGGCAAGGCAACTTCAACAAAATACTTGCAGCTACCTGGGGTCTATAGTTTTCAGCAGGTGGATAAACCCAGTCTTTTCCACTGTATACGTATATGGGTACATATCTTTAGCAATGTGCAAAGCGACCGCTTCAATGATTGCTTTCCATGGTGGCCTTTTCGTATCATATGGGATGCCTTGGGTAAATGGTTCCACCTCAGTAAGCTGCCTCTTAGCAGGAGTTTGTTGGCTGCAGCGATCTGGTTCCCCTCGTAAAGAGTGGCGTTTCTCCCACCAGGCTGGATACCTCGGTTTTAGATGCTGGAATAAGTTCGTTGTGCTGCTGCCATTTGTTGCTTTAGACAAACTTTACAGCATGTAGTCACTTGTTCCACATCTGTCGCTGCAAATCCTAACCAGTTCCAAACCAGTGACAATACTTTTTTTAGGAACAAACTTCTTGCTCTCGTTAGCGGCAACCATGTTGTTGATGTTTCTGCCCCTTCCTAATATCGTTTTGTTACACTGAAATGTTTCAGATAATCAAACAAATGTAAATAAAATTTCCCCCATGCCCTGTTAAAAAAGCTAAACTTGTACTGTTAATGACAAGATCTGATTTTGAACTGTAATAAAATTATGAAATATTAATTTTTTCCAATTTTTTTCATGAAGAGTTCTTGTTTATTTTATATCATGGTTTAATTAATCAGCATTAAAAAAATTAAGCCTTTAGACACCAGTTTTGTTCATATCCCATGAACTGCTTTTTTGAAGAATACACTGTAATTCAATATTCTAAAAATAAATTTGACTTTGATTATTACTAGCATCACCGGCTGACCAATCTGAATAATTAGTGAAACGACCGATTTTTGGTGCATTATGACTCTTTGTATAATGTCACACAAAAAAAAATCATGTTTTGCATTAATTTTGAAGGTAAGGCCTTAACTGTTACGTTTTTACTTATATCAATTTGATTTATGGTTTTCATATGGTTTCCCATTCAGGAAGAACCATGCCTCAACACAAACCACAAAAATTTCAGAACTTTCACAATCTGTTACCCTTCAAGTTTACAGGCCACTGCGACAAAAATGTACAAAAAATGGCAAATTTGCTCTGATATGGATAGTAAGGACTGCTCCAAAGCGTGTGGTTTTCTTCTAGCGACTGGACTGGTTTTTGAATTGGAGCCGTTTCGCTACCTATCCAGATAGCTTCTTCAGTTCTAACTCGTCTAATGCAGAAATCCAGAATTCTGCAGCGAAACATCTTCAATCCAAACAACCAGTCCAGTCACCAGAAGAAAACTACACGCTTTGGATACTATGACCTGGATGACTGAGAACCTCCACAGCTGCCTCCATGTTTATGTCAAAACAAGATTGTGTGCGTTTGTGTGTGTCATCAGATATTTGGGCTATAAATCCATAACCTCCTCTATTTGCCTCCTCTCATACAGACACAAAATAGAAAAAGTTCAGATTTACAGCCCAACTATCTGATAACACACACACACACACACAATCTTATTTTGTCGTGAACATGTCAGCAGCTGTCCTTGCTATCCATATCAGTACAAATTTGCCAGTTTTTGTAAATATGTGATTTTTAATTTAAACTTTGGTGCTGCCTTTGAATGTAAGAGTGTCAACACTGAGGTGTGAGACAAACGAGTAGTAGGGAAGGAAGTGACCTCCCACAGGTCATCAGACATGGCCGCCCGCTGATTGGGTCGTCCCCCTCTTTCCGTGGTCCTTTGCTCAGTGGCCATTTCTCTCTCCAGCTCCTGCAGATGGCGGTCCACGCGAGACGACACCTGCACACCGTAAAACAGATGCCGCTTTCAGTCACGCAAACATCGCATGGTGCAGGATTGGCATTAGAACATGACAAATGAGACTACAGGAAATTAGAACAGAGAGGACTAAAATATCTTTTGTAAATTCTGCTCAGGGTGCATAAACTCCTCATCTAATCAGGAAACATCACATCCACATCAATATCTTTATCTTTGTCACTTCAATAGACAAGATAAAAATATATTAAACATGTCATGTGGAGCAGCATATTCTTCCTGTAGTGATGGTTCAGTGAAGAGTCATGTGTCTGGAAATGATACTGAAATGTATGCTAGAGTTAGACTTCAGTGAAGGTGCTTTTAAACAGGAAATCATTTGTCCGTGGATGGTTTCTATTCAGAAAACAAAAACATTTGCATATTCAGGCATACTCTTTATACAGCGACTTTCTTTCATCAATAACAGTGATGTGTGCACTTCAATTCAGAATGGCTCTTCTTTTTTTCTGGCGTCTGGCGTTAGCAAGCATGCTTAAAATACTGAGGGTAAAATAGGCTGCTACAACTCACTGAGTCCTGTCTCTGGGATGCTGTCATGTGCTCTGTGAGGCTCTCCATCGCTCGCCTGGTGTCAATATCAGACCTATAAAAAAACAAGACAAATCCAGCAGACGGAGGGTATTTATACAGCAGAGTTCTCAGTCGTTTTGAAAAATCCCCTCCCAAGACATCAATAATCAAAATGTGAATGCATAATGTGACTCGACTAAAACTAATTATGCAGCTTCAGACGTTGAAATATGGCAGTGGTTCAATTTGGTGTGGTCAGCAGCACTGAGGGGAGCGAGATTTTTAATAACTTCAAAATGTCAAATTCTAATGCATATTGAGAGAAAGATATTTTGACTTTCAAAACTCTCAATTTAAGTTTCACTTCTATCGTTTATCTTCAAGGAGATGTAAAAACCCAAAATAACTTTTATTCAAAGCTTTATGGAATGGTTTAAAACACAGGGTTAAGACAAATACAAAGACAAAAGCATCTTTCCCATATTAAATTAAGACTTTAAAAAAAGTCACTGGAATCACAAAGCAAATAGGGTATTAAACCAATTTTTAAAAAGAATCAAGTTAAATATTGAATATGAGTAAGGCCTGTTAACCAACTTCAAGGTTGTGTTCACATACGCTATGTGTGAAGGTCACAGAAAGTTGAAATTTTGAACATTGGTTATTGAAACTGTGTAAGATTCTAAGTGCTGAGGAAAATAACAGAACTGCAGAAAAATACAGTGCCTGGAATAAAATAAAGGCTGCTCTTTCCATACCTATTCCTTCTAAGGATTTCTCTATCCAGGTCATCCGATAGTCTCTGCTGGTCACAGTGCAGATCTCTCAAAGACTGGTGCAAAGTGTGGATCTGTACGTGACAGAGAGGTGCAGAGCATGCGAAACACAAAACATGAGAGAAGGAAAGAGCTGACACAAACTGGTTTTGTAAACTTGCCAATTTGTTTCAACCACTGTGGTAAAATGAAGAATAAATTATGCCTTAAATACATTGCCAAAATGTCTGCAAATTGGAATAATGAGACCTTGTTCAGATCTAAACCATCCATCCATCCATCTTTTACCACTTATCCGTGGGGTCGGGTCATGGGGGCAGCTGCTTGAGCAGGGAAGCCCAGACTTCCTTCAGCCGAGAGACATCGTCCCTCCAGCGTGTCCTGGGCCTTCCCCGGGGCCTCCTCCCAGTGGGACGTGCCCGGAACACCTCCCCACGGAGGTGTCCAGGAGGCATCCGGACCAGATGCCCAAGCCACCTCATCGGACTCCTCTCGACACAGAGGAGCAGTGGCTCTATTCTGAGTCCCTCCCAGATGACCAAGCTCCTCACGGTATCTCTAAGGGAGAGCCAGGCCACCCTGCAGAGGAAACTCATTTCAGCCGCTTATATCCTGGATCTTGTTCTTTCGGTCATGACCCAAAGCTCATGACCTTAGGTGAGGGTAGGAACGTAGATTGACTGGTAAATTGAGAGCTTCACCTTTTGGCTCAGCTGCTCCTTCACCACGACAGACCGATGCAGAGCCCGCATCACTGCAGATGCTGCACCGATCCGCCTGCCGATCTCCTGTTCCATCCTTCCTTCACTCATGAACAAGACCCCAAGATACTTAAACTCATCCACTTGGGGCAGGACCTCATCCCTGACCCGGAGAGAGAAATCCACCCTTTTCCAGCTGAGGACCATGGTCTCAGATTTGGAGGTGCTGATTCTCATCCCAGCCGCTTCACAACCGCTCCTGTGAGAGCTGTAGGCCACAGCATGATGAAACCAACAGAACCATATCATCTGCAAAAAGCAGAGATCCAATCCTGAGGTCACCAAACCGGAACCCCTCGATACTCTGGCTGCATCCAGAAATTATGTCTATAAAAATTGTGAACAGAATCTGTGACAAAGGGCAGCCGTGGCAGAATCCAACCCTCATCGGAAATGAGTCCGACTTACTGCCGGCAATGCAGACCAGACTCTGGCACCGGTCATACAGGGACCGAAGAGCCCTAATCAGTGCGTCCGGCACCCCATATTCTCAGAGCACTCCCCACAGAACTCCCCGAGGGACATGGTCGAATGCCTTCTCCAAATCCACAAAACACATGTAGACTGG